>BMAW01076953.1:321-22155 GCA_019974015.1 Nephila pilipes | reverse complement strand
TATATATATATATATATATATATATATATATATATATATATTTATGTATATATATATATATTCTAATTCTGAATACTAACGATCTTCAGGTTTCTTTTCTTACAGTTTGAAATTAGAATTATCATAATGTTACCATTTTAACCCAACAGTTCGAAACAATTTCCAAAAAAAAATCACGGAGGATAGCTACCAGAAAATTTGTGAGCTTATGTCATGGCGGTTGACAAGTTACTTCCAGGCCAGATGTTGATTAACATCTAACTGACTTCCTCAATCTATGAAGTTTCAAACTTTGGAATAAATAATTTAATGAGCAGGAAAATGCAATCGTTTTTTTTTCTTCTATTTTCATGCTCATTCCGGTTCTGTTTTAACTCTACAACTATTATATACTGAATTTAGATTTCTATGCCTTTCAACAAAGATTCATTTTTTTTTTCTTGGGACCTCACTCCTGTGCTTAAGATTTTGAACGATCCCTCTCACTCTTAATCATAAACAAGCATGGAAAAATGTGTTTTTAATATTTACTTAATTTAACTCAAATTAATTAAGTTAATATTTACTTAGTTTTAATAAATATTTCTATTGTTAAATCAAAATTTTAATTATTTGCAAGTAATGTCAAGTGCAAATATACATTTAATAATGAAAATAATTTAAGAAATCTTTTTAAAAAATGAATAATTATTATAAATAATGAAATGTGAAAATAAAATAATACATACACGAAAAATGAAAAATAATAAGAAGTAGTTTAAGACTTTGTTCCCAATTTTTCAAAAATTAACGAAAGAAAATGACATTTTAATGAGATGAATGGGCTTGTTTTATGCTGCATAATAAATCAAAAACCTCTGTGAAATATTTGACACTGATCGATGTAAAGCATCTTCAGTGGGTTTCAGCTCTGAACGGTATCTATATTTAATAAGCATTAACAATGAAAAAGTCGTTTCACGTAAGTATATGATATTGAATGTCAAAATCTTTTTGTGGGAAATTTCTAAATGTTATTGTAGGAATATCACTTGATACCTCAGTCAATTCCTTTGGGATTTTATAAGGCATTTGATTAATATCGTTTATGTCAGTAAGAAAAGGGGGCTTTTCGTATTTGCATGAAGAAAAAAACACTTTTAAAATATAATATACTACATATAGATTGCGAAAATTTTAATTACAAAAATTAAATTTTTGTAACACAAAATTTCCCTTTGCGACCTCATTTGGGGTCACCACACACATTTTATGAAGCACTGTCTTAGAGTATTTATATGTACATCATAAATTTTTAAGAAATAAATAAAATATTAGTTATAATGCAAAAATATAAATTACGATTCAATTCCTCATTGGCGTCTGTAAATGTGCGTCTGAAGGCTAGATAAATTTCTAAATCCGAGAAAAGTGAAAAATGAACGAGAGGCAAAGAGGAGAATTAAGACAGTAGGAAACAGTTCTGTGTAGTTATTGAGATTGTTCACAGAATACAAGTTTTGATTTGGGATAGAATGTGGAATAAGTCCAATATACAGATTTATGACTCATTGTAGTTTTACATTGCTCTCTTCCATGCAAACAAAATAATTAATTTAATAATAAGAGTTTCTGTGTCAATTATGTGACTATTTTACCAAATCTGAATAAATTAAATGTATAATTCCTGTGTGTAATGGGAATAGTTTCAGTTAATCTAGTGTCAAATATTATGGCTGTGTTTAAAGTGATTATTCGAGGCCATCAAACTGTAAAGCTCAACAGAAAAATCTTGAATTCAGTATGATAATATCAAGGCAATGAAACGAGTCATCCTGAAAACTAATTTATATAACCATTAAATGGGCTAACTTAATGGCAAATTCCCATGTCTGGAAGTGATGATTGAGAATTAGATTTTTCCTGTGATCATCGGAAGATTTTAAATAAAATATACTGCAAAGATAATTTTTTTTTAAAAAAAAGATACATTTTGGAAGGAACTACTAGTGATATGAATACAAAAGATAATACGAATTGCTATGATTCATTGGATAATTCTGGGTAAATGAATAAAAAAATTTACGAGCAATTTTCTGTATACAGTATGGTTATTCCAAATAATTTTAAATAGATAAAAGTTAATTGTGAAATTCTGAGCCTAGTATGATTGTTTCAAACATCCAAGCAAGCCAAATGAATAGTGAACATTCAAGTTCCTATAAAGTTCAGATGTTTCCTCTTATAGTATCTGAAGATAATATTTAAACAAAATATATTACAAACTTAAACTATTTCAAAAGGAGATACTTTTGTTATTGATTTAGTCTTAGTGTACTTTTTGAGAAATTCTCACCTTCATAAAATAATAGAAATCACACTTGTGAAAAATATTACATATGTACTTTCAGAGAAGAAATGTAGAACAGTTTATTTCTAGATTTGAAAAAGAAACTAGATGTAACCATTTTTTCTCAAAATACCAGGATAAGAAGTATAAAATGTTGTGGATAAATTTACTTGACATTTTAAGGCTAGAAACAAATTTCACAGGCTTGAAAACTCACTTAGAAATGTTGCATGAGCACTTTTATGTCAGCTGAACCGATCTTGTTTCAGAATATTCTTCGAATTTCATTCGTGATTTGTGCCACTGGATTCCTATAGACGCTTTAACTCAAAGAGTATTGTGACAGTTTCTTTTCAAATATATCGCTAAAAGTTATTTGGATAGATCTTTGAAGTGAATCGTAAAAACTATAATAACGTTAGCTTACGACAAAATTTTTATCTTCCAAAGAAGAATATTTCTTTAAATTGTAAGCATATTTCCTGGGGTTTTACATATTACTTTTAGAAGTATATATATATATATATATATATATAATACTATACGGGAAATATTAGTCTTATTGATTCAATTATTGTTAATTACGTCACACCTAGATGCTGCACGAAATCTATTGACTATAATCCTCATAAATTTGAACCACTGTAAATTTTGCATACGACACCTGTGTTATAGCCCCATGCTCTTTAACTTTCTCATTATCTCAGCGAGAGAACTTGAGAACCAAAACAGATTTTATATGCATCAGCTCCGTGGAATGACGGGAAATCTTAACCATAAAGATTAAAAGTTAGTAATAATGCATATTTAATAAAGAAAACATAATAAAAAATTCCAAATGTATACCATGGAACTTTAAACAGTAATACAAGTTTAGGAATGAATAGCATAGTTATATACCAATCTTTCACTTTTATTTTATTAAGAAAATGCATGGATTACTGCATATATTTACCAAAATATCGTCAAATTTTAATTATTAATGAGAAATAACTGAGATATTTAGACACAATTTTTTCTGCATTTTAATTAATCCTTATGTACATGTTGTAAATTACAGCTATTTATTTTGATTTGTTTGGTTTAAAATTGTAGATTGAAGTAACCCGCAGTAAAACGAAATTTTAATTATTATTCTGGGATATTGTAAGGCTTCAATTATTTCTAAAAATAGTCGAGAGAGAAACTTATTTTCATAAGCCTTTTCTCTCTACATAGTCACAATCCAGAGTTATACATTTATCTCAGCGTTTCTTGACCTTTTGAAGGCCGTCATCGTAGAACTCAATATATTGAAATCTAAATTCTCTTTACTATAAATTGCTTCAATTTTAATTATTGTCCAATATGTTGTCTATTGCCATCTGTAATAATTTGAAATTTGATTTATTAATTGTTTAGTATCGTCGCACTTAGAAGCATCATATGGAATACAGGTGACGAACAATGCATTTTTGAGCTGTACAAGAGAGTAGGACGACATACAAATTTCCACTCCACTCTCTTAACATTTTACACCCCGCTAACTACAAGGTCTCTCTCCAGCTCAAGTCAAGGAACTTTAGCAAAATTATCCACAATCCCTTCTACACGAATTTTATGGAATCGGGACTTGAACAAACATCACCGGCTAGAAGTATGAGAAGAGGACCATTCACTGTCGAATCTGGTTTACTTAGAAGCAGTCAATCCATAGAGTTGAATTCCATTGCAGTCTAGTTTAGAGGTACGAATGAGCGGTTCAAAATATAACACAATCTATTAAAGGTCAAATCATGAGATCTCAGTTATTATAGTGTTCTCTCTCTCCTATTATGATAAACATCCAATTTACATGATAAGTTTATTATGGAATCACATCTCGGAAAATTTCCTTCTGCAAGCTTACAACCATGACCACTCATTACCATAGCCGAATAATTTGTGAATAGTGAATCCAATGATTCGAATCATATTGCAGTCTGACAGTCTTTTGGCGGTTGAGAAGATTTCTTCCCTGTGCTAGAGAGGTCGATTGACCTTGAATGCTGGAGGCATTTCGAACCTTCGTCTATCGAACCAGAGAAAATTTGTCCAGTCGCTTATGCACAGTTCTTATCAGCTAAGCTAACAGGGACTCTCTCACTGTTAGTTATTAAGGCGTTTTATGTTCTGTCGTTGAAGAGAGCCGAGATAATCTGATCAGTTTTGAAATAAAAATAATATTTTACAATAAATTACTAATAAAATCAAGAGATTCTAAAGCTTAAAGTGTTCCATCATTATTCATATATAATTTTATTAACTTTTGTCAACTAAAGGTCATATTAAGGACATTACTTTTATTTGGAATGTGCGTGTTGCATAAAGTTAAGAATCATATTATTTTCCTACTTTTTATGTAGTTGCCATTATGATTTGGCCTTACCATTTAGAAAGGTAATTGATCCGTTGAAAAACTTCATGTTGAATACTAAAAATAATTTTTAACACTCAAAAAAGCTTATTGTAACTTCTTAACTTTCTACGATATAGATTAATCCATATAATGGGATTATCAGATGTGCACTAACCAATTCTTTTTTTTTTCACTTTTTGGAAGGGAAAAAATGTAGTTTAATTCTTACTTTTTAAAATCTTTTCGCGTCTGCAGAAACCGTAAAACTGTGGATCAGTTTCCTTTATTGTTCCTTTGCATACTTTAGATGTACGAGAATTCTGGTACAATACTATAATTTGTAAGCTTTTAGCTTTCGAATGTAGAAAAAAAAATAAGAAAAATGTGATTTAGTTGGCTTTAAAAGAGCGGAGTTTGCATAAATGAAAGGAAGTGAGATATTTTTCACAGAAGGAGATTGTGATAACTAAGTTTAAAAAATTATGAAATTCTAAAAGTGGGATGAAATTATTTTAATACACAAGGAATAATTTAGAATACGGGTTAAGTACATATTTTGAAGGAAGTATACCATTAATTAATATTATTTATATACTATATATAGATTATAATTTACATAAAAAATATATATTGCTTACAGGAAACACAAATGACATAAAAATAATATGTTTTAAACAATATTCATCTTATAACCTATGAAATATAACAACGAAGGTACAAGAGTTCTGAAGTTAAAGCATAGGAAAAAAGATTTATGTACACTTATACAGTGAATTTCAAAAATATATTGATAAATATCTTTGAATCTCAAAAAGTACTTCAAATTATTCTAGAGGGAACGAAATAAACATTTTTACTTTGTAGTAGAATTGTGGAGATGAAAAAAAAAATGTGTTAATTTGCTCCATTTGATTTTTGATAAATCTGTCCTAATTTCAGAAAAAAATCTTTTTGTATTCTGTTTTACACGAATACATTACAATAATATCATCTTCTGTCATCATTTTCTGATAATTTATAAGAAAATAAATCAATATAGCAAAGGTAAATTTACTAAAAATGCATTTTCTTAAAAATATTTTCAATTCCAGCCGAATTAACTTTTTACCATCACGCTCGTGATTATGCGAAAAAACAATCCCTTTTGGTATTATTAAATAAGCATTTCCGAATACAAGTGTTGAAACAGCCGGTCGATGGGTTTTATTAATGTTGCACTAGAAGCAATACGAGGGCTATTGGTGACGGACCTCGTAATTTTAACCTCGGTCAAGTGACAAGGACAACACCTGAGCTATGAGATGCGGTGTCAAAACAGCGAAATTTGATTTGCTTGAAAGAAAGTATGAAAATGGCGTTTCATTCAAATCTATCCAATTACAGCTCAATTAAATATCCATTTATACTTGCAACGTTGTATTACTTCTACCCGATTCTTGTGCCATAGTGTAAGTAAATATAACTTACTCTAAAAGTCAATAACTGATGCAAAGATACGCAAGTCTGTTCCAACTCAACTATTTATTTATCAATTACTGTAATATAATATTTAATGTGTTATAGATCTCTCTGGACTTTAAGATTAGCCCACCAATTAAAATATTATTGAAATATTTTGCTCTTACCAAAACCCTTCTAGTTGGGGTTGCTTTTATCTGTCAAATCCTCTGCGACATCTATAGCCAGTAATTACTCTTGATATTATCGGCCTCTTGTTAGAACTGTACTCAGAATTAACCACACTCTTCTTCTATCCTTTAAATTTTGCTTTACTTATATCACTATATCTGATTCACTTCACTTTATTTCCACCTGCGTCTAAATTAACATAATCACGTTTCATTCTGATTGGGAAGAAATTGTAATTTCATGAAATCAATCTCAGTTAAAGTCCCTAAGGGAATAACCCAACGTCACATACTTAAACTGAAAAGTATGCATTAAAAAGGGATTATAACCTTTGCTTCTTTATGTCCCTCTCTATACAATCAGTCAATGTTCATATCTTCTTTGTAATCCTAAATAAATAAATCATCATTATCATTACTTACCTCTTTTGCTTTCGTTATTTGAGTTGTTATAAATAAAAGTGGCAAAACTGCTATAAGTTAATAATACAACTTCTTTATAAAAACTTGAAATTATGAAATTTTCTGTACATTATAAGTTTTCTATGAATACATATTTAAGTTTTCATTTCCTTTTTTCATTTTATGCCATTATGTTTTATAGAATACAAATACGAATTTCAGTGTAATTTTTAAAAAGGATTTAAAAGTATAAAAGCACGAAATGTGTATAATTCATTCCTTTATAATGTTTCATAAGTTACGAGAAGGGAATAAAATGAATTTAGTGAATTAAAATCTTTTTAATATATCATAGACTTTTTTAAAATGTAAGTTAATTAAATTGTATTTTTCGTTTGCATAATAAATTGCTTTCATATTATTAAATTTATTTTGAAGTAAAGTGTAAGTTTTTAAATCTTCTATTTTAATATGAATTTGATTCCCATACAGTTCAATTCAAACATGCACCTTCGACCAGTAGACTTCATCATTTATTATGAATGAATATTCTGATAACCGAGTACAAAAACTTACTCTAGTGAACAGATTTTCAAATTGGATTCTCATGCTTTAAATATATTATCATTCTGTAAAATAATAATTAAGTACCAGGGCGTATATAAATATTTAAAATTCAATTTTCGATTGGAAACTAATAAAAAATTTGGAATCTATTTCCAAATATCGAATGTTTTTCTATGTATTTAACATTAAATATTCTGAAAACTGCGAAAGTTAAATTAAATCGTTAAAACGTTATTTATTCAAGGAATTTGGGTAAGAGTATTATAAAAAATTCACAATTTTCAAAGTAGTATTTCTGAAGTTCAGAAGATTTAAAATTTTTTATAGTTTCATCTTGTTCATCAACATTGAATTAAAATCATGCATTCGGCTGATAAATGTATTAATTATTACTGAACGCCAATACATAGTTAAAGATTAATGAAAATATTCTTCATCTACTAGGAATATTTTTAAGTATGCACAGTGTGCAATGATACTGCATCTATCCGACGCAGGTATACTGAGTACCCATTTTTGTTCATAAGTCACAGAAGTCAGCATGAAAGGTTCACTTTTGTGTGAGTGCAATTCAAATACCTCACATAATTATGTTAACAATGTAGCCGATTGTAAATTATGCGCCATGACTCCTTTTGTCCTTGTAAAAGATGGGAAAGCTGCTGAAATTAATCAACAGTTTAATAAAGCATATGGACATGTGACGCCTGTGTAATCGGAAGCAAAATAGCAATCCATAGAATGCAGGCACTCAACGTCACCCAAAAAATTGAAGGAGTCAAACAATATCATCTCGTAAAATCACGTACAATGTGCTCTAGGTTAGACAAGGATTGTTACTTGTAGAAGTTTTACCTTGGGGTGGCATAATAAATTCCAAGAATTTTTGTGACACCTTTACTAAACTGCATCATGCAATCCAAAACAAAAGACGCAACAAGCTCAGAAAAAAGATTGTTTTGCTGCATGACATTGTCGTCCACACGTATCTCGTCGAACTCGAGATCTCGTTGCATCACATGGCTGAGAATAATATGATTCCCCCCCCCCCCCAGTATATCCCTGATCTGACCCCAAGTGACTACCACTTGTTCCTCCACTCGAAAAAGCATTTAGATGGTCAGAGGTATAGGGACAATGAGGATGTCGAAACGATCGTGTTGCATTGATGAACCCTTCAGGCATCAGACTTCTTTGAGGATGGAATCCAGAAGCTGTTATAAGATATGATGTGGGCCTAAATAGCGGAAATAATTATGTTGAATAGTAGATTAAAGTATAAAATAAAATAGTAGAAAAAATTGAAACGGTACTAACTTAAATACACACTAATGTATTATATTCTAGTTAGTAATTAACATTTTTGTGATCTTGATAACAACTATTTGAGAGTTTGCATTTTAAATTCAAAAAAGAAACATATCTTCTAGAGACATTATCAGTGTTCTATGCTTGAAAGTGCTACATATAATAAATGAAAATCGTGGAGATGCACTAACATATTATATAAAAAAAAAGTATTGCGCATAAAAAAGAGTATAAATGTTAGATAGATCATAAACGCTTATATGCTGTTTGATGAAACAAGTTTACAATTAAAGTTTCCCAGATTACAATAAGCACAACGTATTAAGATATAGATTAACGTATTAAATATCATAGGAAATTATATTATAAGACACATTATATCGTAAGAAATTGAAGCGTTCGACATGTTATATCATATGAAACCATAAGACACACTATATTAGAGGAAATAATCATAGATAAATCGTCCCCATTGTCACCTAAACAAGAATAAACTTTACCTGTAAATGAAATAAAATGGAAATTAACGTTTGTCGTTGATGCGTAAATTAGTTTATATTTTCATTTTATCTCGTACTTGACAAAGCTTAAGTGAGTTACTGTATTCTCATTCTTAATACCATGGAATGGGTACCATGTAACGGTAATGGGCACAGAAAAACTGTATATCAAGTATTAAAATATTTTTAAAATAGTTCTGAATCTTAAATGAGCACATTTTATGCTTATTTTCTTTACACATACTTAGAAAAGTAAACTCAAATTTATAGCGTTTCCGACAAACGTCTGCTAGAAAGGAAAGTAGTAAGTAAATAAGTAAATTAAATTTGCTTCTAAGAATGGCTTCATTTTATTTAAATTTGCTACTTTTCATTTTGATTGAGTTAAAAAAATCACTTATGAAAAAAACGAGGTTATATTTTATTTAAAAACGAAGTATATCTAGGATCTCATCTTCATAAAAATAAATTTACTCTGATAAACGCATGTATTCGAATTTATTTTTTGTTTCATTATTTTTGTTGTTTCGCTGAACAAACATTTTTTAGGTAAACAAAATGATTAGAATACTTCCTGATGACTATATTTTTTTTCATCCACATTTATTTTTTATTTTATTTCGTCTCTGCAGCTTCGTCCACAAACTCAATTTTCCTTTTAGATTATAACTACGATGAAAAAAAAGCCTTTGCTATTTAATTTTTTCTCTCGAATTGAGCAGCAATTAAATATTCATCTAGTTTCTATAACATATTTTTAAATTTGTTTTTATGTCCCAATTGATTCACGGTTAATATGGTCCTTATGAGTAAATTGAAAAATATCACGTTCTGGTGTATGATATTAAAATAGAGACGTGCTTCGAGTACGATTAACTTGCTTGTTGTTTATAAATTTAAGTGCCAGTAATTGAATTTATCAAATGAATAAAAAAGAATTACTCCATCTAAAAGCCTTGCATATTGACAAAACACAAGCAAATAAAGTCTTTTAAATGTTCTCCATTTACATTTATTTTTCATTTTTAAGCATTTTTTTCTTCTTAGTGACTTGTTCACACTTATCAGTGAAGATCCTTATTAAATAACTAATTGACTTATATGAATATCACTTTTAAATTACTGAAGGTATATATTTTTAGCTTTAGCTGCTCACTGCGGTGAAGTAAATACCATAATTATTAATTCACTATCTGGATTATAATTTTGATGGACTCTGTTCTTTTAATCAAATTGATTGCATTTTCAAAATATATTTAAAAGTTATAAACATTTTAAATGTGTATTAAAAATAATTTATATACATAACTATAATTTCATAACATTATTTATTTTATACAACTAAAACATGTATGTTTAGCAGAATTGTGTTTACGTAATCTATAAGTGTAATAGGAAGTGATTTATTATGTAAAAAAGACTGTTATACTAATTTTAAATTGATATTTATAAATTACGACTTTTATAATGTTAAATACAATATTTTTTTTATTTTTTCAATAAACTCAATCAGTTATGAAATGACTAGATATTAATTTCTTAAAGTTTTAATCAAATACGATTACAAGAACTGAATTATTTAAAATTGTAGTCCAAAATAAAGAATTAATAATTATAGTATTCAATTATAATTGTTTCTAGAACTATTCATTGTAAAAATGTATAATGATGCAAAACTTTCATTATATTTTCTCCTAATAATTTCTTAGATAAAAGCAACTCAGCAACTGATAAATAAAAATAGGATCATTAAATGTCTAATTTTTAAATGAATAATTGTTAGTTAAGAATTTTATTTAAAATCCAAATACATTAGGAAATTTAGATTTTTGCAACTTGAATATTTTTTTCATTCATTCATATTGAGTATTATGAATTTCACAGATTTTATCTAAATTTAAGCCCTCATTTTATATTTGTTTTTAATTATTGATTATTATAATTTCTATTTAATATGCTTTTTAATTATTTTTATTTATTCATATAATCTTATACTCTAAGTTGACACATTTTTTGTCGTATATTTTTTTCATTTTTATTCCTCGTATGATTTCTTTTATCCTTATAATTTTAAGTATTGTTTGTTTTTAAATTTCAATAATTTTTGAAATTATTTTATAAGATAAATAAATTAAGTAAATATTTTTTTATCTTCTATAACCTTTAAATTAATCAATCAAAAATATAATTTTGGCCGTCAAGATGCTCTTGATGGTTTTTAAATGGTTTTAGAAAATATAATTTGTATTTTAAATTATTTCATTAACACCCACAGATATATATATATATATATATATATATAAATAATCTACACAGATCCATTTATAGGAATATTTTATTGGGCTTTTTATTACGTAATAACAAATTAACCACGCATAAGATAGACAAATTTAATAACATTAAAAAATTCTTCAACAACTGTTTGGATCATGATTATCCAATAAATTTCTTAAATACTTATATACATCACAAATATATTAAACATCTTTGCGAATCGTGATCCAATTTCAAATCCACCACACAACAATAGGTCCACAAAGTTGGCTTGTTAGTGGTCTAGCCTTGAAGAATTTATTTATTTACATTTACACAGCTTACATTTTTACTCACTCTCTGGACCGTTATACTCCTTCATCATACTACTTATTACCAACCAATTGTTTGCATCTTTTTACATTTTATTACCAATCAAACAATGACTTAAATCTTTTTTCAATTTATATGGTGATGATGTGTTATATTTTTTCATTTTGAGTATGTGATATACATCTTGAAGCTTAAAGAAAATTCCGTCTTACTACTCACATATTTGAATCTTCATTTCTTTGAATTTTGTAAGTAATTTTTATATTTTGATTTGTTGATAATTTTTAGAATGATAGATTTTATTTTGTAAATTTTATCGTTGAAATTTTTTTTGCATTTTTTAATCATTGAACTCTTTTGTAATTTGGATTTTCCAATTCAGCCTACAAGGAATTATAGATTTTATTTTTGTAGATTTTATCGCTGAATTTGTTTGCATCTTTTAATCATGAACTCTTTTGCAATTTGGATTTCCTAATTCAGCCTACCAAGTCGCAAAGGGGGAAGGTTGGTACCATTGAACTAGTTTAACCCCGCTTAATCGGTCCTCAGCCCGATATTGCTTTTTGACTTGCTGGATTCCATATTTTCATTTATTTTTCTTTCATTGTTACATTTCTTTCTGGATTTTTGTCTTTTTAAGTGTTTTAAATTATTCTTTCATAGATTTTCAGTATATATATATATATATATATATATATATATATATATATATATATATATATATATATATATATATATATATATATATATATATACGTAATTAATGTTATTTACATGTAATTTTAACATATGCAAATTGCAAATCTTATACAATAAAAAGCAAAATAAAAATTAATGCATATTAAAATACTAAATTGCAGATTGTTCAAAAATACATAAGAGATGTAATAAAATAAAATGAAAAATACAAACATTAATGTTAAACTTAGATAATTTTGTACTTACCTGTAATAGACAAAATACCTAGTTATTTTTTTGAAAAAAAGTCATTAAATTCTTGAAAGAGTCATAAATTATTTAAATGAACTAATTAAATCCTTAAATTTTTATTATATAACATCCAATATGAATTACAGCATTTACTTCGGTTTAAATGAACTTATTTGTATTTTCATCCATTGTTTCATCTTTTTTTTTCTTTGCTTAAATTACTGCTTTCATTTGAGATTTCTTCTTATTTTTGGTTTTATACTATTTTGTTTAAAAGTTATTCACTGAAGTATGATGGCTGGATCAGTAATAGTAATCTAAAAATTATATTACTTATTCCCAATCCTGAGTAGTATTAGAATTAGTTTATCTTCATTTTTCATATTTCTTAATTATTTCTTTTTTCTTGAGGTATGTTTTGTACACCTCAGTAAGGTTTTAATATTTCGAACTTTGTAGTAGTATATTAATTTACGGATTTCATTTTTTTGATTTTTATTGATTTATATGTTAATATGTGTTATTGAATTCTTTATAATGCTATATTTTCAGCAATTTAACAACTTTAGTACATTATCATTCTTTGTATGCTTTAAATCTTAAATAATCTATTTTTAACTTTAGCATTTGCTTAAAATTTTATTTTCCAATGTGTTTATTTTAATTTTGCAACAGTTACGATTTTCTAGTTTTAATATTAACTAATTTAAATTTGTGTGGTTTTCTAGAAATATAATTTTTTAATTTACTATGAATTTTAATAATTTTATAAATTTAATATTAATATAACATTTGTTTTAAGGTTATATATATATTTCTAATCAAGGTCCGTAATATATCTTACACTAATTCATTACTATGAAATACATTTGAATTATTAGAAACGCAGGTTTACATGCGTTAATAAGAAATTTGAAACATTTAAGTTTTATTTAAATGAGATTCTTTCTTTTTCATTTTAAAAAAAATATTTATCATCTTTTATCTTAATTTCCATTTGAAATGGAATTTGATACGAACTGATAAATTTACATTATTGCTGAGTACACATTGCCGTGTTTTTTGGGGATTGAACTACTCGCCCTAATTAATTTGCAGCTTCGTTAAAAATATTTAAATGCGGAATTAAATCCTTTTATATTTGCGTTTATTAATATTCACTTGAAGTTTCAATAAAACACCATGCTTCGATTTTCTTAAAATTGAAAAAGTCTTTTAAATTTGTCTGTGACTCTCCTTCGTCAGAGGACAAAGTTAAAAACTTAATACATATGCAATGGCGCAACTTTCACAAACCATCTGTTACTACGATTCTTTAGTATTTGATTATTTTTATGTGTTACGTTCTTGCTAGTAACATTTTCTTTTTTTTTTACTGAGTTTCTCACATTGAAATTCTGGATGCATTACAAACGTAGGAAATACCATAGTTTTTTCTGGTTAAAAGTATTTCTTCTGTAGTAATCACGCTTAGAGATTTGGTTTGCATGCATATGTTTATATTGACTCAAAATTCTTAGTATGGATAATTATTAGAGTGAATTAGTAATGTGATCGTCTAAATTTTAAATTATTATTGATGTATATTTTAAAATATAAGTTATTTTATCTAGAAAAATAATCGATACGAAAATTCTACTTTCGCTGTTCCAGGTATATGCGAATATCATTATAACTAGACAGGTGAATATAGAATATTAATTAACTTTTTTGATTTCTAAGTGCCTGTTTAGCTAAAAAATTAAGACATTAATTGTTACATATTTTACATTTTATAAACATAAAGACTGACAAGATAATATTTCACTTATTTTATAATTGAATTAATTTAAAATTTTATGATTAGATACATAAACTCAACACTCTGATTACTTTTTACGATACACTTACTCAATTTTTTTTTTACTTTTAAATATATTTAAATAAATTTAATCTAAATAATCAGAAGGTTTCGTTTTAAATATTAGAACAATTTCTGAAGAAATATTTTAAAAATTATATACTATTAATTTGGGAAACATTTATTCCATTTTTTTCACACGGTTTTTTCTTTTAATTTATTCATATGAGTAAAAATTGATACAGTAGAAATTTTCAAGTGCATTTGCTTATAAGTATTTGGTGTTGGAAATTCTAATGATTAAAAGGAAAATTTATACTTCTTTCTAATGAAATTTGATACTGATTGAATATTCATTACTCAATAATTATCAAATTCTAATATCAAATTTAATGTATTCCTTCTGGATTTGAGGTTATTTTTAAAAAACTTTTTAGTTATCCTATTTAAGTTCTCATTTAAACTGAAAATAATTTAACAAAAGTTAATAAATTAAAATTATGATTTTCATACTCTTCGTAAAATATCTTAAGAAGAGTTAAATTATTTGAAAATATTTTAGTTCTTAATGCATAGAAAAATATAATGTAAAATGATACGCACATTCATTTAAAATGAGAACTTTAGAATTTCTTATATTTAAGAACTTTTTATGAAACAATGTATCCACGTAATTGGTTCCCTTACATTGACTAAAATTAATTGCTCTTGATACTATATTAAAACGATAATACCATATTATAACTAATTTGAGTTGCGTAATGAAACAAAGAAAGAAGAAAAAAATATTTTGATGAATAAAGTTAGTATTTAAAATTCTTTCGAAAATGCAAATATCGTTTGAAGTACAAATGTATTCATTACTTTTAATTAAAACTTCCCTTAATTATATAATTTGAAAATTTACTTCGTTGGTTTGTTACCAAATGTCTCTGCAACTTTTGATAAGATTTATTAATTCACAAATTTTTGTGTTTTGTCTTTCACATTATTAATTTTTAGTTATACTTATTTTTTAAGCTTAAATGAATAATAGGATCGAATGAAATTAATGTAGCAATGTAATTAATGTGATGTAAAATTATATTTTAAATTTATGTTTATCATAAAACATTTCAGAGTTATTATATATATAATTTTAATAATTTAAAAATTATTTTGAATCATTATATTAAAACATCTATTTTACCGAAATCCTTATGGCATAAGTAAGATATTAATAATTACGGAAAGAAAACTTACTAGAGTATGAGAAGAAGCAAAACATTAAGTAAACAATGGAGTTTCATTGTTATAAAATGTCAAATAATCGTTTGTATGAAAAGACAATTATCAATTCAAAATCTTCATCAAACATTTTCATTACATCACGTAATGAAGTGAAGATAACATTGACTGTTAACTACAAATACTTCGCCTTTTGAATTTAGAAATGAACTAAATTTCTATGTTTCATTTCTCCAAATTACACCTAATAATTCAAAGAAAGACTTTGCAATCATCAATTACCACACATTCGAACAAAAATTTACATTGTTTGAAAACTAATTTATCTTTAGATCAGCAAATGGTAGAACCCGTCGTAATCAAAGCGATATTTAAGCTTGATTAATATTACTTTCGCTTCGCTTTTTTAAAGCATTGCATTGATTTTGATATTACGGACAAGAATTTAGAAAATTTCAAACAATGCTTCATTATGATCTGAGATTAAGTTATTTTTAACTCAAGTTTTATCTTTTGTTCCATGATTGCTGTAAAGGCTTTCTGTTTCTACGGGAATCAGAATTTGGGGAAAATGAGAAACTATGCATTCTAAAAGTTTTCGCTGTTTGGGGATTCTTCATTTTCCCTCAAATGGCTTCTATTGATATTTTATTCTTGAACGTTCCCGACTGATCATTTGAGAAGATTACAATTATATGCTTTATTTGTCTCGATTTTCGATACCATTAATGAATGAAGGTCTAAAAAGAATATATTTCTTTCAAAATACAAATTAAGAAAGGATGTAATGAGCATCAATTATATTAAAAAGATAGAATATCATTCAATTAAATAAAAAAATAGTACATTTTTGCTTTTAACTATGTCATTAAAATATAAGCATTCATAAAAATTGGGGGATGGACAATTAATTTGTATTCTATACATGATAAATATTTTAAAGAAAGAATAAACTCTTCTAAAGGATCAACTGTCATAGTGATTGATTAAAATTATAGGTAAATTCACAAATAAATATAAAAAAAATCACATCCGTCTTTGGAGAAATATTTTTAATTATATTTTACTATACAAATTGTTTTCAGAATTCATCGATACACAACTGAGCATCCACGAAAGAAATTCTTACACCTAGATTTAATTTCTGATATTATATTTAATTTTCTCTCAACTTTTAAATAAAATGAAACGTCTCTAATGAAAAAATATATACATATAAGAAGGGTTAGTAGACATAGATAGTTTACTAATTATTCCTAATTTGCTATTTAATAAACAATGTTGTTATTTATTTGATATTTCACTAATTGTGAAGTTCCTAGACTATTCAATATAGGTATAATGATCGTAGAATTAAATAAAAAAGAGGCGTCACAGATGTTATTATAATCCTAATAACCTCTATTGATAATAGTAGCATGCTGTGTAAATGGAATCGAAAGCACATTTATGCGTGTTCTGATAAATATATGGAACGTCACTTAGTTACCAATATATTTAGTGAGCCTCGAGCGACTCAAAGAAAAAAAAATCCACAATTTTGTTACAGCTTTTGATGATTTCATGCAATTCTCTATTAAAGTTACATATAAGTTGAATACTGAAATTTCGCTATATGTACTGGTTGTTAAATAAGTCTTTTGAGATCCGCTTTATAAGAAATTAAAATTCACGTAAAAGTTTGTTCAGTAAAAACATCATTAATTTTTAATTGAAACAAAATGCTGAACACTAGTTTGTAAAATGTTGACATAAATTACTTTTTCACTTCATGGGAGATATTACAGTACTCATTATTTTCTGTTACAAATGTACATCCCCGATGTATACAAAAATTCGCACATATTTTTCTGAATAATTTTTATTACATATCGATTGAAGACATTAAAATGAATGTTAATTGAAGTACAACAATACATACTTTGTTACATAAAAAAACAAAATGTGAGAGAAAAAAAACATTCACCATAAAAATTATAAAAAAGGATAAAGAATGCTTTCTCTAGTAAAAATTAAAGACAAATCTATCCGTCAACATGGAGTGTATTCAGATACTAATGCATTTATGATATATATTAAAGTGTTTCTCTAAATTTGAGGATTTTTGTCTCTGAAGTGATTTCCTTACAATTGAGAAATAATAGAAAAATTAAAGAGAAGGATATTTGTAAAAATCCAATTGATATTTGTATAAGACCTTACAAAAGAGATTAATATCCCCAAGGCATAAGTCTTTTAAGTGTGTCTTAGGGATGTGACTTCTGTAATGGTGATCATGCCATGCAATGAATATCTTTCACTTGTAAGATATGAACCCTTTCAGCTATCCGATGATGATGTTAATTTTCATATATAAAATAAATATTTAGAGCCCCAAAAAGATGAACTTGACTTAGATGAAACTTGTTATATTATCGTTGAGATATTATTGTACCTATGTCAAATATGCAGAGTTTTGCCTTACCACTGGTTCATAACACATAATGTATATATTCGAATATAAATTCCTCAGTGTATGAGCCGAAATGCAAAATGGATGGTTTTTTTCCAAAAAAAATTATCCAAAATTTAAATCCCGAAAAAATGCTGAATTAAGGAAACAATTACTGTAACGTTCGAACAAGTCGTCAGGAGAGCAAAAAAAATTACAATTATGTATGTTTTTAGAAAAAGTATTTTGTTCAAATCATTATAAAGTGAAACTCCTGACGTGAACAAAAATAGAGAATAGTATATAACTTTGGTAAACCTATCAAAAGCTTGCACTTTGCTATTATTTAGCTGTTATCATTAAATTATCAGAAGATTAAAGTAATATTCTTTTTCCGTTTTTATTTTTATGTGAACATTTTATGTGTGTTTGCTCTATTGCTATTTCTAAACTATGGTGTCGATACTTATCCGTTCTCAGGTGTAAATTTCACCACCATTAGATTTTTCATTTTGTGATGGGTCAAAAAACCAGTCGTGTAAACATTTTCGAAAATTAAATATCTCCCTTTCTTAAAAAAATTATGATTACATTTAAAATTATTTTTCTCATAAACTAAACTGTTACAAAAGAGAATAAATAAACCAAAGAGATAAAACTGCGCTATATTGGCGAATTAATCGGCGGAAGGAAAATTATCTACTTTGATATCATACATATTTACTTACTATCACATTCAATATACACTGCCTACTTTATCACTACAACGCTCTATGCGAATTCTCCATTATTCGAAACAGCATTGGAAGTCTCTTCTATCAGGACGCTTGCCTCATTCTTTTTCACAGATTCAGCGAACTCAAATCTTGTTCCTTTTAATGCAGATTTCACCTTAGGAAACAGATAGAAGTCTCATAGAGCAAAGTCCGGCGAATAAGGGGATGGTTTAACAATGGGATGCTGTACTTGGTTAGAAACTTTTTGACAGGCAATGCGGAATTAGCTGGTACATTGTCTTGTTAGAGAACCCATGACTTGTCCTTCCACAATTATGATCCACTTTTCCTTATTCTTTTACAGATTTGAACAAGAAAGTGAAAGTAGTAACACATCGATCAATAACTCCCGAGTCTAATTTTGAAAACATCATTTTTTTTGCAAATTTTTTTTTATTCATCAACATAACACCTTTTGTTAATCACTTTTTAGGGTGATACAATCGTTCCAATGCTTTTCCAAATCTTTTTTTTTTTTTTTCGCAAGAAATCTTTTTTGTTGCGAGTAAATAGCGATAAACAGCTTTCTGAATCATCGACTCGTTGCTGTTTTTGTTCCATCGAAAGCAATTGCGGCACCCACTTGAAAAAAACCTTTTTCACTTCACTTCAAAAAACCTTTTTCCTGGTCCGATCGACTTAAAATTTTGACACGTTTCAAGCAAAGGTTAGTACTCTAGAAAGACCTGGTTACTGGTTTACTACGAGCGCCATCTCTGGGTTAGTCTCGGGAGTTATTGATCGATGTGTTAATATTGATTAATAGTTTGACTTTTATTCCCGATACTTAGCAGACAATTTTTGTACATATCGGAAGTGTTAGTTCTAGTAGATGTTCGGATTGAATATAAAAATTTAAATGTAAATATGAATTTTTGCGTGTGAATGCAATTTTACCTTCTTTCCATACATTTTACTACCCCACCCCCTTATAATATTAATGTCATGCGGGCTTTAACCTGCAATTTTAATTTAGAATCAGTATTTAGAATCAATTATCAAGGGCTACAAGTCCGTCAGCAATATCCCTTGTGTTACATCTAATTGATACGCTAATAAACATTCAATATTTTATAATTAAGTAAGCAATTTATTGTATTTGCTACGTATGAAACAATTCTCTGTAAATGTTTATCATTAAATATGCAATACATATATATTTATTGTTTTTATTTAATTAATTTATGTAAACATTCTTTAAAAGCATCAAATTATCCGTTGGATACTAAAATTTTTAAAATCCTAAACAATGATATTTTTAAATTTCTTGAATTACTTTTTCGTGCAAGTATATAAAAGTGCAACAATATTGACAATTATTCTTATTTTATATGTTTAAACAGTATTGATCTAATTGGATTAGATACCAGTATTTATTATATTATGCTCAGTGTATTTACTACATATTTTTCATTATTTTCAAAAAAAAAAAAATGTTTTCATCACATTGTATGGGAAAACTAGAAATTTCAAAATTATAGACTTCGTTTCCACATTTTACATTAATCCCAAAATTTAGGAATGCATATAAAATGTTGTACTATAATAATGAAAAATAAACTCAGCATATGATTCATCTTTGTAAAATAAATTAATGTAGTATAATTCTATTTTTATACTGAAATAAACTAAAAATCGAAAATCCCTCTGTTATCTTTTATCAAATAGTACTGTTTTCCGTAAGTTTCTTTATATTGGTAAATTATACCATACAAAATTTAATGGAAATTACTTACACAAACATTTAAAAGGAAATTTTATATTTAGTCTAATTTTAAATAGACATTTGAACTTAATACCTTGAATAATACTGTAAAATAAACATTGAAATAAGAAAATACATAATAGATCATTGCACACCAGTACCGATATAAATCTAAAAGTTAAAAGGACATTCAGTAACCTGTCATACAGAATTCTGCATTATCTTCGAATACGATACTTAATTGTTTGTGCATGTGTAAAAGGACAATAATTCCTCCATTTCCTCTAAAAGCAAGTAGAAGAAAGTAAATGATCCTTGAAACTCTTTACCTATCTTTATATAGAAATGAGTTCCACCTCATGAGAAATCTTTTGCTTCATGCACCTTTCTCGGGTTAATTAAAGTTCATTGTACATATAGCATTCACATTATGCGGCTCTTTTTCTATAGACTGCATCCATAGACCGTGTAAAATTTAGCAATCAAGAAATACTGAATCTCACTAGTGTTTATAACTCCTAACATAAATAACAAACTAACATCTCATTTTAAGTACATCATAATGGTAATACTACAGACTGGCGAATAAATTTCTTTTTCTATTTATGCTTGTATGCATTGCAGCAGGATACAAACTATTTAATAAATAATAAAGAAATCGAGTGAGTTCAGGAATAGTGTCTTAAAAGTTTTAATCTCCAAAAACTGTCAATACACAAATATGGAAAGAAAATATAGGCCTAGAATGATTTCATTTGTATTATTCTCCATCATAAATTTAATTTGTGTAAATCGAATTCAGCAAAGACATAATTTTTTGATATTTTAAACTACCGAAACACATATTTCATATATTAGCAATAATGAAATATATGATAATTTTAAAATAATTGAAATAATTCTTATAACCTTTCAAATCAATATGAAAAAATTTCATGCATTTTTGCAAACATCACATTATGTCTGCGATGGATTTTAATTTTATTCTATGTAGCAACATATCCGATTAGAGTATACGATATTATACAGAACATGAAGTTACGTAAATGAAATGTGTGAGATATAACGTGTACCATAACGTTATTGACAATGCTTTGAAAAATGATTTTTCAATCAACAACAACATTTTACCACTGCTATTTTTTGCAAATTCTAAATATTTTCAGTGTTAAACGTCAGTCAAATGTATAAAATGCTCTAAGCACATTTTATAAGTATGATTAAT
>BMAW01076949.1:0-11233 GCA_019974015.1 Nephila pilipes | reverse complement strand
TTAGTTATTTTTAACTTTAAAATTTACTTAAAAAGAGACATTTGTGAACGTATTAAAAAATTCATAATACTCATAAAATCAAAACATGCATTTGAAAGTTTGTAAGTCATTCTATTAAAAAAAAAATGGGAACCAGAATTCAGAAAAATTATTGTGATAAGACACGGCGCCAAATATTGGAATCTTTCTTTCTTGCGAATGATTACAGACTGAAAGTCAATAACCCTTACTATCTCCCCTTTGTTAGTTTTACGATACCTCATGTGGTGTGGGGAGTGCCCAGTGTTCCCAGAGGGGGAAAGACATTTTTCCCTCTATCCTAAAATTGCCGAGAGGAAAGAATATTTTGACTTATTAAAATTATTGAAATATTAGTTAAAACTTGTCGCAAATGTCTAAATATTGCATTGTTAGGCGAGTACGAACGATCCCCAAAATTTCAAAGCTCTAGCTTGATGGGAAGTTGGTTAAATTAACGATCGAAAATTTGGTGACACACATTTTCACACACCAAGTGAAATTCAGAAAAACGTTTAAAAAATTCATAATTGAAAGAGAAATGAGTAGTATATAAAAATAAACTCCTTTACATACATTTTTGAGATTTGAAAATTATACTAATTTTAGAGAAGTATTTAAATGAAAAGAAAAATTGGAATTTCTTTTCTTTTCTTTACCGTCAAACATTGAACTACCTTAAGAATGGTGTCAGAAAACATCATATGAGATGATATTTAATGAATTTACTTAAAATTTTATATACAATTGACTTATTTAAATTTTCTGCAAGTAAACAATGAAATAAAATTAGCTTCGAACAATACAATATTAACGATATAGTAGCTGCTACAACACACTTTTAAGATTATTCACATTAAGGTGCAATTGCAGTACTGGAATAGCTTTTCGTGTGCTTGTTTTGCGTAAGCAGTTTTAATATACCCCGAAGAAGAACATGAGCGTTATTCGAGCTCTGTAGTAAGTCAGACCGAGGAAAATTTGTTGAGCCTACAGAATGCGGATTATCCTTTCGAGAAGTTGGTGATCGTGTCTTACGTAACTAGTCTACAGTTATGCATATCTCTAATTGATGGATGCATCAAGGAACGACTATCCGACGGCATTGATTGCATCCGATTCGATACAGCATTATACATAATGACATGTATATCATGCTGTAACAGTGGGGGATCACTAAACCACATGAAAACCCATATCTCAACATTAAAGTCTGTTTCTCTACAATCGGTATCCACACATCACTAGACATCGTTTGCAATATAGTGAAATTTAAGCAAGACCGTGCTATCATATCCCAACATGACAGTCAAGGATTATTCCATATAATGTCGAGGCGTTTAGCAGTGATTATTGGTGACAACACTGAATCCTAATTTCAAACTATTCATCCATACATCTCTGTGTATTCATAACTTTCTGCTTCGTACAGTGTGTTATTTGTAAAATAAATTTATCTTTGATATATCTTGGCTTTCTAGGTGTCACATTTTGATGGCTAACAGAATATGCACATAAAATGACATTAATTTAAGATGCCACTAAATTTAAACTTAAAAAGTAAACAGAAAAGTTCAAGTTAATGATCGAAGTAAATTTATGAAAATAAAATTTAAATTCCCTGGAAGGTGAAAGTATATCTGTGTAAATGCTTGAAAATTTTTAAGCCAAACTTTCTTGAAATATGTTTATTTATTTATTAACTGTTATTACTGATGTGACTTTGGTTTCAAAACGTTTTTTGTATATGTGAACATTGTGTTATATTTTTCATAACAAAGGAAAATTATCCATATTTATAATTTTTTGTCATATGAGTGCGTTAAAACTATTTACATGTTAAATATTTTTACTGTCATTTATTCATTTTTGATCATTACATTCTACACGCACACACTCTCTATTCATATATGATCCAGAACATTTTCAACTTTTTCCTTTTTACCTTATGATTTTAATACTGTTTCTTTTCGATTCGAGGAAAAATAAATACTTTTCAGATATTTCCTTGTATTGTTAATTTAGAAAGTATTGATTAGTATATTTCTGTGTAATTAAGCTTATTTATATATATTTAAGATTTTCAAATATTATTAAAATTTAAATTTTAAATTATTTTAATTAATTTTTATTTTTATTCTTTTATTATTAACTATTTTAAATACATATATTTCAAAAAGGAATTCTTTTTTTTTTTAATTTCTATTTGGAATTATTGAAAGACAAATTTATATGCAACTATTATTAAAAAAAACAGAAATGATATATATTTCATAAATAAGTTCTCTTTCTTTATCAACTTTTGTTTGTTATATTGTAATTTCTTAAAATATGAAATCTTACTTTCTCTGTATATGTTTCAAACATTTTTAAATAAAATATTTAATTTCTCTTTTAGTGTTGCATATTTCCAGAGAATGAACAGCTGATACATGAAAGGAAAAAGTTCCAGTTAAAAACCAACGTTTTTAAAATCATCGTTTTTATACGGAAGCAAAGTTTATTAAAAAAATATTAATTAAAATATTTGGTAAAACATAAAACAAACCTCTAAACATTGCATTAATAGGCAAGTAAGAAAGATTCCCAAGGTTTCAGAGCTCTAGCTTGATGGGAATTTAGTTAAATTAGCAATCGAAAAATTTATGACACACTGATGCACACACAGATAGACACACATCAAGTGAAATACATAAAAATGCTGAAACTAACTAAAATTAATTAATTCATCCGGTAAATTAAATAGTTGAAATTCAGTTTAGTCCAAGTATCCTTGTTGACAGGAATTATTTAGCGGTATTTTGCCAAATGTGGCTACCCTGGTCCACTTCGCGGACTTAACGATCAGTCAAAAAAAAAAAAAAAAAAACGTCAAGTTTGGTAATTATTGAAATCGCGCCAAGGGATTAAGCTAAACTGCATCATTAAAAAAATATATTAGTTAAAACTTATCGCAAATGTATAAATATTGCATTGTTAGGCAAGTAAGAACGATTCTCAAAATTTCAGAGCTCTAGCTTGATGGGAAGTTGGTTAAATTAACGATCAAAAATTTCATGACACACTGATACACACACACACACACCAAGTAAAATTCATAAAAACGTTGTAAAAAGTATTATGCATAGCGAGATTTTTCTTATAATAGGGCATTCAATAATGTTTAGTCTATTTTTACATCTTTTTTTTTTTTTTTTTTTTTTTTGAAAATGTTCAATTATTTGCAAATACATTTAAAACAGGATTGCTTAATTCAGTTTGCTTGGCTGATATATAATAATACTTCGCGTTATTTTCAATTTGGTCATTTTTATCCGTAAATTAAACATAAACTAGAATAACGTGTTACATTTAAAAGTCTATTTCCTGAAATTTTTTAAGAAACTGGATGAAAACATTCAAAATATGCCAAAAATGTTGTACCTTAATTTTAAACAGAGTACTCTAAAAAGAAGGTTTTTCCCTAAAGAAATAGCTAATCAATAGCTTATAAATTTATTCCAGACGTTTATTTTATCATACAATGTTCATGGCTAGATAAGAATTTTTTAACGTTTCATTTCTTTAAATCATGTATATTTCAACCGACATAAAGAAGTTTGATGAAACTGGATTATTATTATTATTATATATATATATATATATATATATATATATATATGTGTGTGTGTGTGTGTGTGTATGTATGCATGTATAATTCCTTTACTACATATCACATGCATTTGTAGAAATAGAACTTATATTGAAGTGAAGAAAGTGTAGGGAAAGGAAGATATACTTCAATTTAAATTAGAAAGAACCAAATGTAATTTTTCATCTTTTGAAATGTAAGCAAGTAGGATTTATTTACCAAAAATTATTATTTTACTATTTGAATGTACTGACAGTTCCGAAATAATTCTGAAAGTAAAATATTTTGCTCTAAGATCGTGTAAGAAATTAATTAAAAAAGTTTTTCTAGTTCAATAAAACTGTAAATAAAGTAAAGAAACACCAAATAAAAATATTTCAAGGGTTTCATTATATACTGTCAGATAAATAAAGAGTAGTTTTATAAATGTGTAGTTACACATGGCAACAGAAAATAAGATATTCTACCGACGTAACAGCGACAAATTGATGCTCCCAAGCCATTTTAATCATTCAATTCCAGTATTGAATTTTGTTCTTCACCACGGATTATTGGAATTTTGTTTTTCTAAGTATATTCTGTGATATATTTTTATTATGTTTTACCTCTTCCTCGAGAAAAGGAGTAGCAAATTTCATTTGTAGTTCTACTATTGAATTATGTTTACTCTTTACAATTTTTGTATAAAAAAATATCTGTCGTTGCTTTGCATTTAGTTTATTGTAAATATATATATATATCTTCTTATTACTTCCATTTTATATAATATATTTATAAGAACCTAGCATAATAATTCGTACTGATGATATGATGTTAACTTTAGAAAAAGTTGCTTACTACATTCGCAAATATGAATACACTTTTGTGAAAAATAAGAGATTTAACAAATCATTTAACATATTCTTTTACTCTGTTTAGGCTAAATTATCAAAAATTGAGTAATGTAGACCCGTGGTCGACTGTGAGTCCAGAAAAATAATATATAAAAATAGTTCAATTAATAACCCAAACAGGAGTTATATATAAATGGATCATTAAGTCCTGATACACGAAAATGAAAATTGCAGAAATGGATTAATGACAATATTTTCATTTAGATAGTGTTCCTAAATCTCTTATCAAAATGTTTTCAGTAAAATGATAATGGGAAAAAATCGTCTGAAACATAAATAGAAAAAATAACATTTATAAATATTATTTTTAATCATGAGGAAATCTCATCGATCTTTTGAGATTGAAAGAAAGGAATGTGTTGAATTTAACTGCTATGAAAAACCATGGTGAGTCAATTTAAATTATTTAATGATATATGAAAATAAAGAAATACTTAATAAATAAATTAGCTAAAAATTAAATTAATTTGTTACATGAACGCAAAAAAATTATCAG
This sequence comes from Nephila pilipes, assembly GCA_019974015.1. Taxonomy (NCBI): domain Eukaryota; kingdom Metazoa; phylum Arthropoda; class Arachnida; order Araneae; family Nephilidae; genus Nephila; species Nephila pilipes. Next base: position 6,195 of record BMAW01076949.1, on the reverse strand, counting down.
CATTTCGTGTTTTGACAATTTAATTGATTATTCGATGAATTATTTAATTTAAAGATTGTAGTGTTGTGTGACTACCCTGCATGAGATGTTGCATCACAAAAGATTTCTATACCACCTAATTAGTTTAAGTCCCGTACTTAGGTGAAACTCTAGCGACCATACATTTCATCAAGATAAAGACTCATCAAGAATCAATCTGTGATCTGAATCTACTTATTAGTGAAAAAAACATGCTCCTATTCTTAACATGTGCAAGAATGGTACGACGGGTATAACGATAAACGGCTCCTTCTGTGATACACTCAGAGAAAGACACACCATTGTAAGCCGGTATAATGAATCCTTTTTCCTTTAGTCATATGCATATTGTTAATATGGAAAATTATTGTTCCACATACAGCTGCAAGAGTGAGGGAAAAGCTCTGTAACTGTTGCAGTACACTTAATGCAAAGTAACAATCCTGTGCAGGTGCCGTCTCTGTTTCAGGACTTTCATCGGGCCCTCTGGGGATAAAACTACCTGTTTGAAATTGATTTAAAGCCAACCAATTATGGTACCACTTATGATAATAGTGCCACCTACGCTTGAGTCTATCTCTGTTCCTGTCTACTGACAGCTCTCCATCTCATTAAATTATCTAAGCTATTATGAGAACTTGTTCTCACTCAAATCAGTCCAACTTGTGGTTTTCAATAAAATATGAAAGCCCCCATTGCTTAATCGGTCAAATTCCAGCTACAAAGCTCACAATACCACAATTTATTCCGAACTGGATGTAAGCATTTTATTACACTTTTTCCAAAACATCCGCAATTAAAATCTTATTAATTATGTTGATAACAGTTTGAAATATTGTGAAAAAACATGTTTGTAACCTTAATGTAGGATATATATATATATATATATATATATATTTATCAATGTGAGTAGTTTTATGAAAATGGATGAAAAATGAGTATCGAGTTATTATTAAATATTTGTTTTAGAAAGGCAATACTCCTACGTAAATCTGAGATGAGTTGGATGCTGCATACAAGGATTTTGCAACTTCATTTACCATTGTGAAATTTTAGGCACCTTAATTTCAACGTGACCGCCTCACAGCAAGGGAAACGATGAATGTTCAGTTGTCCAAAAACTGCAACCACTAACGATAATATCGCTAAAGTTAGCCAAATAGTGTTAGACGACCGTCAAATAAAATTGAAAGAAATGAGAAGAGTCTATGAATATGTCCAAAGGACTGTTTGTTACATATTTACAAGATTTAAAGCATAAGAAAAGTGTCCGTGAATTGGGTGCCATATTTGATCACGTTGGACCAAAACCCCATGTTCGAATGAACATTTTCAAATCTCTATTGACGTATTTTAGGGCAATGAATCAGTTTGGGGCCGATTCATAACTGTAGATGAAACTTGGATAAAGCTTTATACTCCCGAAATAAAAAATATACCATCAAAACAGTGGGCTGTCAAGAGAAAAACAGCACCAAAAACTGGTTTTTCAGTTGGGAAAGTGATGACGACCAATTTTTTGGACAGTTATGGAATTATCTTCATCGATAATCTTCAGATATGAAATTACATTTTGGCAGCATACCACACATAATTTTCAAGCAAGCTAAAAACATAAGTTGATTTAAAATTGCCGCATATGAAGAATCAATTATTTTCCAGAGAAAGACGCCGAGTACTATTTGGATGGGATAAAAAGAAGGGAGTATGGTTGAGAGAAGTATGTAGACTTACAAGGTGATTATGCAGCAAAAAAAAATATAAGGAAATAAAAGCCTTATATCTCTCTTAAGTTGGAAACCTTTCAAAAACTTTCAATTATATATATATATATATATATAATCAAAGATTATTTTATCGTAAAGTTTGTAGTAATAGTATTTAAATCTAAATATTTGGTTAAAAATTGATATAAATGTCCAAAACAACTAAGAAAAGCACAGAAGAGTCATTGAAAGATAACAAGAGAAAATTTTAAGAAAATCTTTTAAAAATAAGGAAAATGGGAACAAGGCAATTTTATACTTTCACTAGATTAAGACAGTAGATTCTGCTTATCTATGCATTTCTGAGCAAACATTCACAATCACAGTTGTAGCTTCATGAAAAAGGAAGAATATAGATAAAACCTAAGTGTTTAAGTCAAGTAAAATAATGCTTTCAAATACAAAATATTTATATAAAAAAAAACTGTAGAAAACTTAAATATCTAAAACTACTGGAAGACAATAAAAGTATTAGAAAAAATTACAAAAAATACATAGCTAAATTAATATAAAAGTAACTCACTTAAAATTAAAAAAAAAATATTTAAGTACTGAGGACGTCGAAAGATGTATTTTGACACCGTTAAATGTATTTATCTAAAAAAAGAGAATTATTCAATTTTATAATTCTTCTTTTTAAGTTGGATCTTAGGAATTTTATCGATTAATAATCTTGAATGCATAAAAAGTTATATTTAATTTTTTTTAAATATCAAAAAATCTAGTAACTAATTCACAATCAAGTAGGATATCATGATAAAGAATATTCTGGAAAAATAAAAAAAATAAACAAACATGAATTGCTTTCAAAGAAATGTCCTTTGACACGAAAACTATTTCTCTACATATTTTCATCAATCTTACTACAAATCGCGTGATCGATATTTTTTAATACCGGAATATTCAGTTTCATAATGTTTTTATTGCTTTATATTATTTTAAATTAAAATTCACAAAAAATTAGGTTTATATTCTGGTTAAACTTCATTTTGAAAAATTATTATGTCTAATGCATCTAAACGAAGAAAAATTATTATTACCATCGATACTTTAATCATAGAAATGTAAATGTATATTTGCAATACTATTACCAGCAGAAACACCCTCTGATATGGCTTTAGGTTTTCGTATATTTTCATCTTTATATATAATTGAAAATTATTTATATAAGTTGAATTAATATATTATATAAATATTTTTATATGTAAGGAAAAATTTATATTTTTATATGTAAGGGAAATGTTAAATTTTAAATTTTTCAAATTAGCTAGAAATTTATTTAAAACTTCATTATATATATATATATATATATATATATATATATATAATTAAACATTACTTAAATGTCATAGATATATATTGAGTGATTATATTTAACCTAAACTTATTTAACTATGAATTTCGTAACTATAACTTTCTTATCAAATTAATCAATAGATTTTGCAGAAAATTTCGTAGGATTTTAAATATTTTAGCAATATAAGTTTTAAAATTGTTATTCAACTATTCTAAATTTAAATAATAATTTTATGAAATTTAGGGCTTAAGAATATGAGGGAATTCTTGCAATATTAGTTTTATAATCTATTTTCTGAAACAAAGCTTGAATCCAATTCGAAATTTGTCCACCACTGTTTATAATGTTAATTAAAAAACATTGTTAAAGAAGTACATGCTAGTCAAATTGTTATATAGTTTTGCGACATAAATTATAGAGTTTATCAACATAACAAATTATGCATGTATGTATATATATATATATATATTGTCGATTTGTGTGTGTATTGAATTATTTATGTGAAGTAGATATAATTATCAGCATATAAAAAGTGCTAACAAATTACAAATTACACAGAATAAAGAACCAAAATTAAATGAATTATTATTAAAAATAGTCATTTTCAAATTTAACAAAATTAAAATATACTTACAGTAAAATAAAAAATAAAAAGCAATAAAATTAAAAATAGATTTTCTAGCTGAAGTCCTATTTTAGAATACTGCTTGGCGGTATTTTTAAAATTGTGCCAAAAGGGCTTCAAACGAACTATTTTCAAATTCGAAGCCATTTCAACAGGTAACGAGCTAGTGTTTTGTCATTTATATATATATAATGTATATATTGATATATATATAATAATATATAATATATATGAACACTCATACACATATGTATGCATACATACATATATGGCTGGTTATAAAATAAGTACCTATATTTGCAGCTGTCTGTAGGTTGAAAGATGAATTACAATGAAACCAAAATAAATACATTTACCATTTATGAAGGGGATACAAGAGTGGAAAGATGCTGATAAATGGCGCTTTTGGGTGTATAACGTTTATTACAGGAACGAGGAATTACATTGTCGAACCAAATGGCATACCTAATTTAGTGGAAAATGTTCAGATAATGTGATTACTCTTGCGCATGGTGGTGTCAATCGAGTTCAGATTCCATATGGCCATTGTGTGTTGAGGACACTATCAAGGCAATGCACTACAAGCTAAACTGCCAATTGTAATGCATCACAAAAATTATATTTCTCACATTCTGGTTTGGACATACTGAATGTATATATATATATACTGAAAATATGCATCAATACTTATTTATCAATATTTATATATATATATATATATGTGTGTGTGTGTGTGTGTGTGTGTGTGTGTGTATGTACATTTAGGTCATAAGTACCCCCCTCAGCCAAAACTCATATGATGTTAAATTAGAGAAACTAGGATATCACGCCATACAAAAATTCAAGTTTATTACTCTGTCATCTGTGAAGTGTTGTCGTAAAAACTTCTGTATTACTGGCCCAATATGGGGTGCATCTAGTCCATCTTTCATAGAAAACGTTTCAGAAAGCAATTGCCTTTACTACTGTTGATTAACTACGAATGCTTGCAACAGGAGCAGGTAACGTTGTGCATTATCCTAACATATTGCAGGTCCTGATGGACGTAACTCTTCAAAGAAATTGAGACCAAGAATTGAATTTGCAATAAAGCCACAACACACAGTGAATTTTGATGAGTGGAAGGATCTTTCTGGAACAACTGTTGGTGGCTCCAAAGACTATATTCTACAGGTCTACGTATTGACTATCCCATTCAAATGAAAGTGGACCTCATCTCCCCATAAAATCGTCCATAGGAAGGTATAACCTATATTCATTCGTGCTAAAAACATTAGGGCAAAATCCATTCTCTGCTGCACGTCATCTGGTAACAATTGCTAATGACGAACTAACTTTATACGAATAAAAATGCATTGCCTTTCTCTGGATTTTTCAAATATTAGCTTCTGGAATATACAACTTTTGAAGAACTCCACATGCACTAAGATCTGCTTCTGGAATCCCTGATGACTGCATAATTGTAGTTGCAATTTCTTCTTGTATGGATTCAAGTACTGGTTTACTTTTCATTCTACATTTTATAGTACACAATCAATCTAATCTCCACGAATGTTTTCACCATTCTTCTCACTAAACATTGTGTCAAAGGACCTTTTACCTTACGTGGTCCTTACAAACGTAAATTTCCGCGATGAACTGCAGTATTTGTATTGTTAACGTTGAATTGTTTTAAAATCAAAAAACGATTTGGCAAACTAATGGGCAATTTGTACTACGTCATTCGCATAATGGACTGCTTTTTGAATTTGCTAATGATTACAATGGCGTTTGCAATGGCAGCGTCATCCCTTACAGATTACAGTGCCATCGGTTGCTGATTGTTTTAACTAATATTTTTAATTATCCCATTTTTCTTTCTTCTCTATCTCTCTCTCTGTATATATATATATATATACATATTCCGATGGAGTGTTATCAATAGGAATCGTTTCACAAACACAGAGATGAACGAATTATCTGGGTGCTATAAATAACATCGAGTATAACACACTAATACATTCTGAAATAGATCTCGCGGAATGAATCTCCATTGCTCCGCCTAAGTTCCGCGAAACACCATATATGTTTAAAAGATTCCGTTAATCCCCATCACGTAAACGTAATGCGAGATTTCCTACTAATAGGCACACTTTAGATTACAATCTGCGATTCTTGTAAGTTATACATCATTTTTGCTTAATAAAACATTTTATGCTGTCTTGTGTACTCTGGTCTTACTGAGTCTTTCTATCTCTATACCAAGTGAGGGCGAAATTTTCGCCCGTACTTTCCTGTGTAACATTGGTTTCTATAACGAAGAGTTCTATTTTCCCTCCAATTTTAAACATAAATTTTTAAGACACCCTCTCTCTCTCTCTCTCTCTGTATATATATATATATATATATATATATATATATATATAATTTTTAAATGTTTATAGTTAATATAAATAAGATAATTTACATTTATGAAACTAGCGTAAAATATGTTATGATTGTTACTTTTC
>BMAW01076940.1:230352-323962 GCA_019974015.1 Nephila pilipes | reverse complement strand
TTTTTTTCTTTATGGTTACTCATGGGTGAGCTTTTCTTTATGGTAACCCTAAATGTTATTTTGAAACCCGGTCACGATTCTGATTGGTTTAGATTTTACCTTTATTTTTGAATGTTTAACGGTATATGTAATTGGGGTCAGTTACTTCTACGGTGGATGTCGGCTGGTAAGGTTTGTTTTGTTTTGTCCTAGTTTAAAATTTAGTTTCAGCAGTTATTGTTTTCTTTTGTCCTAGTTTAAAATTTAGTCCTAGTTTAAAATGACTGCTGTTAGCAAAAAAAATCTTAAGTTTCTGTACGATTTGGGAAACAACGGAAAAAAAGCAGTAATTGACTGGTGTATGAATGAAGGCTTAATTACTAAAATGTATAAATATCCTGTTTGTGCGAAAGGGATGTATACAATATCTTGGTGCGATTTTGTTTAAATTGTGTTCATTGAAATTTCTTTGTTATGGCCGCCATTTCTGTTTGCAGTCTGTTCCGCGCGATCAGGATTGGCGCCAGACCAAAATCGCCAATCTCGCCAAGGGGGACCCTCAAGTATATTTTTACCCTTAATTTCACTAATTTTCTCTCATTTTGAACATTATATTTCAAGTTAAATTCTAACTACCACTATTTTTAATTGTCAATCTAAATTATTACATTAATATAAAAAATTTTGTTAGAAAAAACAACCCTATTATTTTGGAGATTGAAGAAAAAAGAATCAAGACTTTGGGTGTGGTCACGTTGGAATGCGGAAGTGAGTACGGAGATAAGCGAAGCGAGCAAAGAAAAAGTATTAATCTGTTGTTCTGTTCATTTGAAATTTCACTGACTACAACGTAAATACCTAAGCAGCACTTTTCAGTGCTATCTTGCGAGGGAACCCTCCAAAAATTTCTCTAACACCCTTCACCGACCATGGCTTCGAATTTCGACAATCAGGATATGGAACATAGCGACGAATCAAGATCATCTTCACAATCTCTCTCTGAAGGCTACCCCACCCACTGCATCAGAAGACGAGAAATTGAAAATCAAATTTTAGCCTGTGCAAAGATCAAAGTAGGCTACAAAAATCAGCTTGCTCTATTCAACTCTTTTAATTATGACACGGAATGCCAGGAAAACACTGAAACTCTGAACCGGATATTGGAAAAAGAAAATCAACTTAAGCAACTGGAGGATGAGTACACTTCTTCAGCGCCTTGCGATACTGCTGGCTGCCTTGTCCATCACACTCCCCCTTCCTCTCCAATTAGAAATTCACACAAACGGAAAGATATTGACGGCTTTGTCCTTCTCCCCAAAAACAAAACGGTTAAGAAACTAAATTTGATCCCTTAATTTAACTTACCTCTGCAAATTCAAAATAAATTTGAAAAATTAATTTTAAAAGAAAATCCAAAACCATCGAATGAAATCGGAACTCCCACCCAATCAAAGGCAACTAATAATCTGACAACTCCTAAGAACTTGCCTCCGCCCATAATGCTTAAAATTACCAAGAATTACAGACTCCAATTACAAGCATTAACAAAGGAAATGCCAAAATTAAGAACCAGACTCTCTGGAGAATATATAAAATTATACACCGACACATTTGAAGAGTACCGGCAATTGACAAACTCCTTATCCAATAAACCATTCGAATACTATGTTATTCAACCAAAAAATAATAGACCAATTAAAATTGTTATTAAAGGTCTTCCGCGTGATACAACAATAGAAGATATTCAAGAAGAGCTCGAAGAACTTGGATTCATTTCCACAAAAATTAACCAACTCATTAACAGGCGAACTAAGCTTCCACTTCCAATCTTCATGGTTACCCTCCCCAGAAATGAACTAAACCAAAAAATCTACGATATCAATAGACTCTGCTATATATCCATCACCATAGATACTTATAAAAGCAATCAAGACACACAGTGCTTTAACTGTAATTTCTTCCATCACAGTTCGCAGAACTGCCATATGGCCCCTCGATGTTTGAAATGTTCCGGCGCCCATCCCACCAGAGAATGCACCATAAATGGCAAAATAGAAGACATCACCTGTATCAATTGTGATGCTAAAGGCCACGCAGCATCCTACGGTGGCTGTAAATCTTTCCCAAAACCTCCAAAAGGATCTACAGTCAACAAAAAGATCATAATCAATAACCCTGTTCGAGAGAACTTTTCATATGCAAGTGCCGCCTCTAACACTCAACAGAGAGAGCTCCCCAACGAAGAAAATCTAAACACCAAAAGAACCAACCGAACTCCTATAAACAACCGCAACGTTAATAATCCAATGACAAACTTCATCAATGCTATTGACCAACTGAAGGAGTTAGCAGAAATCTTCTTCATACTCCCTGGGCAACTCACCAATCTACCAAAAATCAAAGCTGCCAAAGGCAGTGCTAATAAGAAATTCGCCATACTCGAAGCCATTATGGACAATAATAATAATGACGATTAATAGCACAAACCTAAATTTTAACCCAATGGGTCTTAAGATTTGTTCCTATTATAGTCTTAACCCCACCTTACCAAAGCCCAATCTCAATAGCTTCTATTTATATTCCTCCTAATTCTGATCCCCTTCTTTACACAATAGACCTTGAAACTTTAATACAAACAAATAGCAACTGCATTCTTTTGGCGATTTCAACGCCCACCATAAAGATTGGAACTGTGCACGTAACTGTACTAGAGGTATTCAACTCAAACACTTTTCAAATCAACTCGATCTTAAATTTCTTTTCCCTCCCACCCCTACAAGATTCGGGTATAACTCTTCCTCCACAATAGACATTGCTTTATTAAGGGAATTCCATCACCCGCACAAAATTACTTCTATCCCCGAATTAAATTCAGATCACAACCCAATTCTACTTGAAATCTCATACGAAATTCCATACAGCATCAACACCAGCGCCATCTATACATGCTGGTCAGCGTTCAATAAACATCTTAATGACACCACTAAATTTTTAAGTCTCTCCCAAATCAATAACACCCAACAACTAGAAACTAATATTCAAGCTCTAACTGATAATATTATTAATTAACATAAAACTGCATCTAAACCCATTCAAAAATCCAACAATATTTTCACTCCCTCCCATATTAAAAACTTATTGAAACTCAAAAATAATTTACGTAAACAATATCAAAGATCACTTAACCCCTACATTAAAACTGAACTCAATAGAACACAAAATATCATTAAAAAAGAAATACACAAATTTACCCAAAAATCCTGGAATCAAAAACTTGAATCTTTAAACACACCAGATAATTCGCTCTGGACAACTACTAGATTTTTTAAAAATAAAAGATCAGCTATCGCTCCCCTCAATAACCAACATGGCACTGCAATAACTAACGATCAAAAAGCTGAAGTGTTAGCGGATCAGCTCGAAAAAATTTTTCAAAATAATCCTAGTACAGATCTTAATTTTGACAAACATGTCACACAAACAATTCAAAATTACTTCTCCTCCCCCCCCTCCTCACGATAATACTGAACCCTCCACCCCACAAGATATCTTAGACTACATCAAAAAACTTAAAAACAAAAAAGCTCCTGGTCATGATACTGTCACAAATAAAATGCTCAAAAATCTGCCTATCAAAATTATTTTCCTTCTCACAATTATTATTAACAAAATTCTCACTTTCAATCATTTTCCTCAAATTTGGAAAACTGCTATAATTTTTCCTATACTCAAACCAGGCAAAATGGCAAACCAACCAGATAGTTATAGCCCAATTTCCCTCCTCCCAACATTAGGCAAACTTACAGAATCCATTATTTTGAAAAGACTTAACAGATTCATCACTGATAACAATCTCACTAACCCTAACCAATATGGCTTCACTAACCAACTATCTAATCTTCACCCACTATTAAAACTCACCGAAATTATTACTTCTGGTTTTCAACGAAGAAAATCCACCGGAGCAGTTTTTTTGGACATAGCCAAAGCCTTCGACAGAGTCTGGCTGGAAGGCCTAACCTATAAACTAATCAAAAACAACTTCCCACCCCCACTCATTGAACTTCTTCATTCGTACTGCAACGACAGATTCTTCCAGGTCAGAGTTCACGATACACTTTCAACTTCTAGAAAAATTAATGCTGGAGTAGCTCAAGGAAGTCTAATCGGGCCTTTTTTATTTAATTTCTTCGTTAACGATATCCCAAATTACAGCCTCACCAGCCTGAACATGTATGCATATGATACCGCAATTGTCGCCAAATTCAGAAATCCTAAATCAGTTACTTTTGCTCTAAAAAACCTTTTCTATATTCTTGAAAACTATTACAATAAATGGAAAATAAAAATTAATGTTGAAAAATCTAACGCATTACTATTCACAAAGAAAAAACAAAATCCACCCCCACCTACCTTTTACAACAAAAACATTCTTTGGGATACTTCCGCCAAATATTTAGGTCTCACATTCAATAAGCATCTAACCTGGAGAAAACATATTATTAACACACGTGAATAATTCAGACGTTTATCACACAAGGTTTATCCTTTAATTAATAGAAAATCTAAAATGAATATCAATAATAAACTACTAATTTACACTGCCATCATGCGCCCAGTCCTCACATATGCATGCCCTATTTTTGCATACTGCGCCAAATCAAATTTAAAACTTTTGGAAAATTCCCAGAGCTCAATTATTAGGATGATTGCAAAAGCTACCATGTTCATGAAAAACTCAGAAATAAATAAAACTTTACAAATTAAAACCTTTAAAAAACATGTGCCAACATTATCTAAAGTCTTTTTTAATTCCCTACAAAACATAGATAATATTAATATTAAAAATCTTGAAAATTATGTTATTACTCCATCTATAAAAAGACCCAGACAAATCCTCTCTGATTCTCATAACCCCCCATAATCGAGATTTAACCTTTAATTCAATTTAATATCAACTTTTAAATATAAATAAAAATATATGCAAGACTTGACAACAACAAGGGCAGCCAATAGCAGCAGTATAAGTGTACATCCTCTCTCGACGAATACGAATGCACCACCTCATTTTCCCTTCCAAGAACACTTTTCAAACATCATCCAGCATCTTTTAAAGTCTCTTATAGCCACCAGGAATCGCTAGTGTCTCCGTGACTTTTTTCAAGATAACAACAGTTCTACTCGCCCAATTTTACTCAAAGTTCTTATCAGCATCCAGGAAACAACATAGAAGAATGTAATTCCCAGTTTCACCCAAAGGAACATTTATTTTACAAGATTCGGGCTAGAGGAGAGCTCCGCGCTGTAGGCGCCCGCAGAAGTCAACGTCAACGTTTATTAGAAAAAAAAAGTAAATAAAATTAAAAACTTGATAAGTATTTCTCTGTTTCTTTTCTCTCATCCTTTCCCCTATTGTTATTTTCTGCTCCATGCTTCGGCACAATATAATCTATTTGTTTTTCCTTCTTAATGTTTTAAGATGAAACACGAGTAGAACGCCTGCTCCCAGGCTGGTATTCGAAGGATTATTTGATTGCTTTGTGGGCAATCTCGGCTCTTTTAATGTGAATAATTATATTTAATGTCCACTGCACTGGAATTCTTGTGTTGCTGATAAATGTATATAATAAATCTGGGTTATATGACGGGTCCACCAGTGTTTGTTGACAAATGTATTAATCTGCTGCTGAAGTAGTGACTTTTAACGTTTTGTGGCCATTAACTCATAAAATTAAATTGTTCATTTTTTTTCAAAATAATTTTCTAATTCATTCAGGAAATCTGTAGTGAATTTTTTCGCTTTCTGTTTTGGCAATTGTGGGTCCCTCGGGGATAGAATAACAAAATGTTATTCTGGCCTTGTTAGATGGTTTTGTTAAAAATAATTTTTAAGTAAATCTATAATTCATTTTGTTCGAATTTTTTTATTAGTCTCAAAATACATGATCATGAGCCATTGAAAGAATTTAAGTAAACATTTCCCCCCCTCCTTTAAATGATGCAAATATTTTAACCTATAAACAAATACCAAAATGTAAACTAAGTTCTTCTGTGAAATTTAGAAAAGCTAGATCTCTCAAAAAGTCAAAATGCAGGAGATTATTTGTTATTTCGGAATCACATAGAAACACGAGTAAGTCAAAAGAAAACAACACTGAATGTAAATTAAAAAAATACTGGAAAGTTATTTATTGTGTAATCAAGAGTTTCAGGTTTTGTTTCTAAATTTCTTCACCTATCGTGACTTGTCAGAATGACTTTTTTGTAATTTTTTTTTTCAGTAAATGTAAAGCTTTTTATCTGTAAAATTGACGAAATGATTTCCGGAATTATTTAATTCTTTTTTCTTTGCTAAAAATTACCCTGTTGATTTTTTACATAAAAAATATCACATTATTTCAGTAGGGATGCAGTGAAGACTCATTGGTAACGGAAGATTATACAGCGACTCGTATATACACGGTTATCCCGAAATTTCCTAATTTGGCAATATTTAAAATCGCGCTAAATATTGGGGTTAATTTGCTATTTCATTCACTACGGCATCTTATTGGAGATAATCCTCTACTAAAATTTCCTATTTTTGAATTATAGAAAAAAAAAAGTAAATGAATCTACAAATTTAATTTCCATCTCTATTGTCTTTCTAAAAGTATATCAGGTAATTTTCTGTAATATTTTGCCTTTTCTTGACATTGTCATAATGCAGAGTTATTTATGTCTATTGTTTATTGTAGTTCTCTCTTAATTGTTAAGAACAATACATTATGTGTATATATATATAATGTAATATCCTGATAAATGATTTATAGAGGCGCTGCGTTCGCCTTCTCAAAATGTATTGTTTTCTTATGCTTTGTTGAGTCAGTGTGTTTAAGGGGTGTCGGAACGTCAAATTTTTCAAAAAATCATGATTTGAGATTTTTTTATTTCCAAATTGTATAGCTTTTCACCTTTCTAAAGATACCTTATTTTTATCTCTACGATAATTAGAAGCTTCAAAAATTTAGTTTTAAATAAGCATTGAAACGGGGCCACGCCCATTTAAAGGGCCAAAAAATGTAAACAACGCACTTCATTTTTGGACGATAATACTATGTGCTACTCTAAATGAATTTTTTTAAACTTTCGTTATAAATGAGCCTTTCTTTTATTTGCATTTGCTCTTAAGAAGTTTCACTGTATCTGTGACTGATAGATATTTGTTTATACTTGCATAAGCACGTTTTAGTTCGACTACTACGAGCTTGTTCATTTTAGTTAGTGTTTGTTTCAAAACATATAACTGAATTATTGCAAATATTTGTTGTTCTTTTTAGTTAGTGTTTGTATCAAAACACATAGCTAAATTATTTTAAATTGTTGTTTTCAAGCGATTTTATCATGCCTAGATCAAAGACAAGAATTTTTAAAAAAAGGAAAGGACATTTTAACAAAGGCAGATGTGAAAGTAATGACTCTTCTATAGGAAATAGTGATGTAGCAAAACATTCCAAGGAAGAAATAAATGTATCTTCCAGTGAAAAGAAGGTCAAAAATATGGATACATCATATTCGAATGATACTTATTCTGGTTTTAGGAATGTCATTATGGATATCAATCTTTTAGCCTATGCACTTTTTGAAGCTGTAAAATGTTTAAAGTGTGGTAAACAAGGAATTAGATTGTTACAACATGAAAAAAACTGTGGTGAAGCTGTTCAGTTTGATATAAAATGTCCTTCTTGTGATTATAAATATACTTTTTATAATTCTAAGCAGTGTGACAATAATTTTGAAGTCAATAATAGGTTAGTTTATGCCATGCGATGCATAGGGAAAGGGGCTGAATCTGCAGTAATGTTTTGCGGTATTATGAATCTTCCACCACCACCTACAAAATTTACAAAATTTAATAATAATTTACTGCAAGCAGCTAGAGAAACTTGCGAAGAAAGTATGGCAGAAGCAGTTCATGAAGCTGTTGAAGAAAATGAAGGAGGAAGAGACATTGCTGTTGCGGTTGATGGTAGCTGGCAGAAACGAGGCTTTTCTTCGAAAAATGGCGTAGTGACAGTTACAAGTGTGGATACAGATAAAGTAATTGATGTGGAAATATTATCCAAACATTGTATTTGTCCGAACAAAACTAAGCATCTTCAAAACTGTAAAAGAAATTTTGTTGGTTATAGTGGCAAAATGGAGGTGACAGGTGCTCTATCAATTTTTCGCCGTTCTGAATCGAAGTACAACGTTCGATACACAAGATACTTGGGTGATGGGGATTCGAAAGCATATGATTCCATTGTAGAGAACAATGTGTATGGGAACGAGTGTGCAGTGACAAAATTAGAATGTCTTGGACATGTAATGAAGAGAATGGGGACACGTCTTCGGCGCTTGAAAGCAAAGATGAGAGGTCAAAAGCTTTCAGACGGTAAACCTTTGTCTGGCAAAAACAGGCTGACAGAAGCAGAAATTGATCGTCTACAAACCTATTACGGTCTAGCCATTCGAAGAAATTTGTCCAGTGTAAAAGATATGCGACAAGCCGTGTGGGCAATATTTTTACACAAACTGTCGACTGATGAAAAACCTCAGCATGGATTTTGCCCATCAGATGCCGATACATGGTGCAAGTTTAGAAAGGCAGAGTTGCTTGGGGAAACCTATCATCATAAAAACAGTTTACCTGTTGCTGTTGTGGAGGCTATGCGACCCATTTTTAGGGATTTATCCAATCCAGAACTATTGAAAAAGTGTTTGCATGGCTGTACCCAAAACCCAAATGAAAGTGTAAATAATGTTATATGGTCTCGTGTACCAAAGAAAACTTTTGTACATATAGAAGCCCTCTCTTTAGGTACGTATGATGCTGTATCTTCGTTCAATATAGGTAATGTATCAAAACTACAAATTTTGAGAAAATTGAACATTGAGCCTGGTGACTATACGATACAGGCAATGAAACGTCTCGACAAAGAGAGGCTGTTAAAAGCTCGATATTCTTGTTTACAAAAAACAAAAGATGTTAGAAAGGAAAAAAGGCTCAAAAGGAAAAGAGAGGATGATGAAATAAAAAAAAATGTGGATAATTTAGAGTATGGGGCAGGAATGTTTTGATAGGTAAGTACTTTTACGTTAAAACTCATTTATCTCAAAATGTGAATTTTTCATGTTCGATGTACCTTTTCTAAGAAACTACTGTTCATATATGTGTAATTTTTGTAGGACATGTTCATAATGCTTGCTAATATATACTGAAATGAGCTTTTTGTAAAAAATTGAAAAATGTATTTTTTGCAAATTTTTTTATATGAAAAAAGAGTGAAATTTGACAATGTTTGATATAATATTTTGTAAATTGATAAAAAATTAAAAATTAGCTAAAAGCTCATTTCAGTATTATAAGACAGATGTATTTTACTTGCGTAAAAAATTTCAAACTTGTATCTATAATAGATTTTGAGAAAAGGTACATCGAAAACAGCCAATTTAACATTATCGGTATAGGAGGTTCCGACTCCCCGATTGTGATTTTAGAGAATTCGATCAAAGAAGGGGGAAATTTATGTTTGAGTATATGTTCAAAAATTAATTGAAATTTCAATGTGATTGAAGTTAATCTTTGTGTAGGCCAAATTAGTTGTAAGCAAGTAAATAATTAAAGGATTAAAAATACTTAAAAAGGGATTAAAAATCTACTTAGTTAAATTAGAGTAATATAATATATTTTTGCTTTTAACATGTTGACTACCACGGTGGTTTTAAAACCAATTACAAGTTATCTCCTAGTTTTGAAGTCAACATGTTAAGAATATATTTAATATCATTAGGTGGAATAAAATGCCTATTACCAGCATTCGATCCATTATATTGAATCGATGAAGGGCTCAGAAAGTACTTGTTTTTGACGACAGACTACATTGCTAAGGCAAATTGATGTTACAATTGCTTGCTGTCATCTGTTAAAGGGAGCCAAAAACATATTTGATCTGATTAATAGATTAGTTTTGATTTGGTAGCCATTTTCTTCCAAATCAAAATGTTATTGTTGTCACATTGGACTGTCATTGTCATTTTGCATCGAGTTGTCCCTCTGTTTATGATACCAGGGTTCACCATTATACACTGGATATTTTAACAACATAAACATACACTGGATATTTTAACAACATACTATACATTTTAACAATTTCCGATGTAGGCGAAGACGATCTCATCAATCGGATATTTATGATGATGATTTTTTGAGATGCGAAGAGTGTCACATTCATGGACTCGTCAGAAAAAAAAGCAAAGCGATCATTGGATAACACTACAACGAGCTATACTCCATTCCTATTTCTCATTCCTAATATCCTATTTTCTATTCCTGATACGGGTTCTTAGTGGCCTCGGTAGCCTAGGGGTCAAGGTCGAGAACACGTGATTGGCTTTGCTCCCATCAAGTTGTGGATTCGAATCTTAATGTCATTAAAGAAACGCCGTGTAGCGGTATTAAATCACCTTAAATCTGTCGAGGCTTCATTACTGCGACGTGGAAGTTTGGAGAAAAAGGCGCCCATTCAGCTATCGTTCTTGTTACTTAACCAGTGGTCATAGTCACGGGTTTGCGGCTGGCGTTGCGTTGAGTCGAGGGATTTGAGGCCTGATGGGACTCGTGTAGCGGGGTTGATCTAAGCAAAATCTGTTAAGGTCCCAAGTCTTCCCGATGGTATGGAAGTTTGAAGCTGAGGTGTCATCCTCGTCGCTTAACCAAGGTTTTGGAAATACGAGATAGATCGTCAATAACCCCCGTGTCGTTTCTCAGTGCAATGTTAATAAACAATTAATCAATTAAGAAAAACAAGAATTCTTTGTAAACCTCCCACGTATATTGATAGTTTGATTTCTGTTTCTCTTACTTTTACACTATACTGGAGCTGTTCTTAGAGTTATTAGTTCCATCGTATCGTTCAGGATAAGAAAAAAATATGCTGTCTCAGGTATTGTGTACCATACTAAGAACTTCACCTTGCAACGATTTAATAGTAATTATTTAAAAAAATCCTCCCTTTGTGGATAAAGTAAGACCTAATAAAAAATAGACTCAAGATGATTTTTCCGATACTCTTAAAATAAGCACTCTCCTCAAAATAAGGCCTAATTAAAGTCATTTGCCAAACGGGAGCCATACTTTTTGCCAACGCAAGGTTGATAACTTTTTTCCAATGCGAGCCCACGGTCAAATAACGGTTTGAGTAAATTGAAGGAACAAGAACTTGAGGTGTCTCCTAGAACATATCGGAGAGCAATTTAGAATCCACTGTCTAGCGAAGAGGGCAAAAAAGCGAGGGGTGTGGAATGGAGGGAGTAGGTCTCTCTACAAGGAGGCTACGTGGACAAGAGGATCTCATTCTGCTCTGTTGCTCTACATGAGAGACTAAGACCAATGGTTTTACAGGAAACGGGGTCTCAAAAAATTGAGCTTTAATTCGGGATTTTGAACTTTATGCCGATGTTTCTGAAGACAGCATGGCTGAATTGGAATAAATATATTTGTGCGCGAATATGTAAACAAATGATTCTTGAACATATGAATAAATGTTAGCTACTGTGTATGAAATATGTTCTTTTAAAATAAGCCATATTATGTCTTTTTCAGCAAAAATTAATTTATGATTGAGTGTTATTTTCAGGAAAGACGGTAACGGTTCAAGCAGAATATTTTGATTCAAACGCAAGCATTTGTCATCGAACTTATGATGTTGAACCATTCGCGATTTTCTCTTCACTAGCCTCAGGGACTTTATAGTAAATTGAATAGCATAAAATTATAATTTCTTCCCAACCAAAATGAGACGTGATTAGGTAAATTAGATGATAAAAATGAAGTGAGTTGAATGAAAGATAAAGCCTGTGTGTGATATATAACTGAAATAGAATTGAAGGAAAATTGAGGATAATGACTTGCTGATACATATTTATAATTTGGAAGAAAACATCTTAATTAGCTTTTTGGATTGAAACTAATTGTAGTGAAAGTGCTAAGATAAGAACCGACTGTTTTCGAAAAGTGTTTAAATCAGAGCAAGTGATTTGGTAAGCTCAGATTTCATTATTACAGGGTAATCTAGAATTGACTATTTAAGTGGGATTCTAAAGAGAACAACCTTATCTATTCTCCCTTGATAATTCATAAAGTATTTTATCTTGCTCTTGCGCATCTTCATTTGGAGTTACGCACCTTCGTTATTATTGATGGCATTTAAGTTGAATAACGAAGAAGTTTTGATGCTTAAGTGGGACTCATTGATTATTAAATAACGTCACACTCAGAAGCAAAATGTGGGCAATTGGCGATGGAACCTCTGCCGAGTGCCAAGTACGACACCTGAGTTGGCACCTCACTCTCCAAACTTCCACACCATCCCAACATGAAATCATTGAGCCGCGACTGATTAAGCATGCATCAACCGTACTACACGACGGATCTTCAGTGGACTCTGACTTTGATCTCTGAGTGAGTTTGCATCAGGTGCATAATTAGTGTTTTAATGCAAAATTAAACATGTCGATAACTCCATGTAATGTGGTTGATTATTTAATGACATATTTCACAAATTTTCTTTTCATTTACCAATTCAAAATTTATCATTACAGATTTTTCTCATTATTTAAATTAGCTTATTCATAAATATAAATTAATCCCAAAAACCAAGGATTTTCTTCTTTTATTTCTTAACCTTTCAAAATTATTAGTAATTAAATAAACATTAATACTTAACAGAATAAGCAATATGTACGAAATCATCATTTAAGTATTTGTTAAGAATATTTTTACGTCATTAATTTTTAAAGAGTTTTCTGCGAAGTTATATTTTAGCCCCTCAACGGTTCTTTGCTAATGTTTATTTAACAACTACTAGTAATTAAATACACATTAATACTTATTAGAAGACGAATTACTCTTGGAATCTTCATTCAAATGTTAGTTAAGAATACTTTTGGCGTCACTAATTCTTAAAGATTTTTCTGCTATATGTTAGACTTTATAACTTTGCTAAGCACTTAGTTCTCCCGTTAGATTTCTTTTATGTACGAATGACTGGAGGCGAAGCAGTTAAGAATTGTCAGGAATATGTCTGTTTAGAATGACCCAGAGCCGAAGGTCTTTCTGTTCTCATAAATTTTCCAAGAGAAAAAAAAAGTATTCATTTTCTTGTAAAACAGGCTATCACGACTAAGGTGATGTGATGTGATTGTTTATTAACGTCGCACTGAGAAGTAACACTTGGGCTATTGCCAACAAACCTCGTAATTTTGAATCTCGGTCCAGTGACGAGGTCGACGCATTGGCTGGCACCTCTCTCTCCAAACTTCCACACCCCGCCATGGGAAGATTTGGGACTTCAATTAGACTTAATGTGCATCAGACACTCTACACGGTTTTTAATGACAAAAGGGCTGGAACCCACTATTCGACGAAAATAATGCCTACTGCGAGTCTATGATCATGTCTACTAAGCTATCGCAGCCACCATGATTAAGGAGAAACGTTAGCTCAAATTCATGTAAGTTTGTTTCAAAATATGCATATGTCTGTTAATGCTAAAGAGACGAATTTCTTGACCATAATCAAGAAAGAGGGTTTGCTTTATTTTTAAAAATTAATTCCGAGAGAAAGAACAAGTTTCTCGATTTTTTTTGGAGCTTACTGAGGTTGGGACTTCAGTTCAAACTTTTTCATCGCCTGTTACAATAACAAAAAAAAATTTGAATATTCTGTCGTTAAAATATTAACAATTGCAAATTATTTTACGTATTTCATCCAATTTATTATTTTACCAATTCTGTAAAAATAATTTTCAGGAAAGAAAAATTACGTATACGAATCACTATTTACTAGTATAATTCATTCAATGTCTTAGGATAATTATTTCTTAGTTATGTTTGATGAGATTTTTAGCCGGAAATAAGAAAAAACACTCACACTATTCTGGATATCATATCCATAAAAAAATGCATCATAATTTGTCAAAAATGTTATAATCAGCTGAACATAACTTTCCTCCACTATTTTTTGCTTGTTTGTCTACGAAATGGACGAAAGTATTTTTAAAATCATTTCTAACATTCTTTCTTGTGCTCTAGGGGTGTATTGCATTCTCCCTCCCCCCCAAAAAATAAAAAAAACACCATTTTTAATGAATTACTTACATAGATGGCTACAGACATGGATTTTCGGTTTAGGTGGAATTTTCCACCGAATGGATATGTGTTCTGATCAAATTAAACTCCAGCGTGGAATACCTTTTATGATATTTCTTACTCTTCTTAATTCATTGCATTTACATTGGTAATCTTAAAATGTATGATACTTATGTGGAATCAACTGAGATATAATTGAAAAAGCTAAGTTTTTACCAGAAATTATTTTAAATGAAAGTGCACGGAGCTGTAAAAGGATTCCAGACAACCTGTAAAAGGATTCCAGTACAGTGTGCTGTACAAGTACCTGTAAAAGCATTCCAGATCATGTTACATGAAATTGTTAAGATAAAAGTTATTTTCAATCGCGAAATTATAGAGAATTAGAGTACTTTACATATCACAAGGGTGTTACAAGTTAATAGTGGCTTAGCGAATGGTTATTGGTTCGTTATACTAGAGTAAAATCTTTGCATTATGCCTCATCGTTGATGTCCATTTGTACATTTAAATTTGTAAAGATGTGAAAAATGGTAAAATGGTTATTACAATCTAGAAAAAAAATTGTATTTGATTTGAATTTCTTATGTGAATTAGTTATTTAAATAGAAAGCTTTAAAGTCAAACTCACTGTTGGAATCTAATAAGAAACAGTTCTACGACATGTTTAATCGAATAAAAATACAGACCATTTTCTGAAAAAAATTCAGTTTCAATCAGCATCTTGATATTCTAAGACTAAAGTTAAAATCTTAACATTATAATATATTTTTTGAAAACAAAATGGCAACGGCTCTATAAACGACAGGAGCCAGTCTTAAATTGCATTTAATTTTTTTGCTTTCTGCAATAGAATCAGAAAATCCTCCATTTAAATCACATCGAGATTGGTACACAGTTGTAGTTAATAAACCAATTTGAAGAGCTATGCATAATTGGTACATGCCTATTAGCGTTATTATGGTACCATCTTTCACGTTTTAAACAAGGAATGGAAAATCCGAGATGTATCTATACCATTTATAACATGTAATAACTCTCTCAAATTAGAGAAAGAGAAAAAAGGACTGTAGACTATGTTATTATTACGCTATATAACAAGAATTAAGGCGCAAGAATAGAAATATGAGTCTCTAGTACATTTTCAGACGCTAATTTCGAATATGACTTTAAAAATGCGCCATAAATCTCCAATTTTCTTATAAATTGAAATATATATATATATGTCATATATATATATATATATATATATATATATATATACACTGCTGGCCACACAAAATGCAACACCCAGAAGGACCAGAGATATCACAGCGAAACTTATTTGGCAGATAACATGTTGTACAAAGATTAAACGATTAAAATTACAACATCTTGTGAAGTGAGGATGATGACAAAATCAGTTGTTAGTGTAGCCGCCATTGTTGACTATAACCGCTGCCACATGCCTCGGCATAGAATCAAAGAGGCTTTGGATGTATCCTTGAGCTACAGCGGTCCATGCGCCTTCCATATATTGCCAAAGTTGATCTGGTGTAGCAGCAGGTGGTGTATTCCGGGCCCGTCGTTGTGCAAGCATGGACCACACATTTTTGATTGGTGATAGATCGGGAGGCCAAGGAAGCAATTCAATCTGATGGGTAAAGAAGAAATCTTGAACATTGCGTGCCACGTGTGGTCACGCCTTATCCTGTTGGAATATGGCTGATGGCAAGCGCTGAAGGTATGGGAGGATCACGGGTTCCAACACCTCAGAGATGTAGCGCTGGCTGTTCAGTGTACCGGTAATGCGTACTAGAGGGGTGCGGGAGTGAAATCCAATACCACCCCAAACCATGATACCGGGTGCAGGACCAGTGTGGTGATACATAACGCAACAGTTCAGCAGCTTCTCACCCCGGTGTCTCCAAACTCGAATCCGACCATCGTGATATTGCAGGCAGAAGCGGTATTCGTCAGTAAACACAATGTCGTTCCATTCCGTTGTCCATGTCCGCCGTTCATCACCTCATTGGAGGCGCAAACACCTGTGGTTTCGAGTCAGGGGTAAACGAAGCAATAGACGCCTTGAGGACATTCCACTCTGCTGCAAACGGCGTCGAATGGTACGAGCGGACACCGAATAATGCATAGCAGACTGAATCTGTTGTGCTATGGTTCGTGATGTGGCTGCGCGATCCATCACTGTCATGCGCACAATCTGCATGTTATCACGGGCAGTGATGCAACGAGGGGAGTGCAATCGGCCCCGTGGATCCGTCGTTTCCTCCTGCATCCAGCGATCATAGATCTGCATCACAGTTGCTTGATTTCGTCCAACACGTTGACCGATTTCTCTGAAGGATAATCCGCAATCCCTATAGGCTGCTATTCTTCCTTGGTCGAATTCAAAAACTTGGTCAAAAGACGCTCGATGTCTTACACGAGGCATATGTAAACAGCTTACGCAAAAAAAAACGCACGAAAAAACAATTGCCATACTTCAAATCGCCAATTTGTTTTCCCCTTATATAGCGCTTGCGAGTGGCGCTACGGTCGCCCGTGATGTGTGTCTGCGCTGCAATGCTAATGATTTGCATAACTCATCGTCGCAAACGCATGATATAAATTTCACATGGTTTGCATGCTTCCTTCAGGGTGTTGCATTTTGTGTGGCCAGCAGTGTATATATATATATATATATATATATATATATATAAACGCTTACATATTCATTAAAACAGCGTTTTAAAACAGAGTTTTTGAGTTTTAGAGGCATCTGTACAGCCTCTCTGCTTTTAAATTGTGGCCGTAGTAGCCTAGTGATCATTGTCGCGGACTCGCGGCTGGTCGTTTTCGTCGAGTAGAGGGTTCCAGCCTTGATGCCACTAAAGACACGCTATGTAGCCGGGTTTGATGCACGTCAAATCTGTAGGGGCTCAAAGTCCTTCCGTAGACGTGGTGTGGAAGATAGGAGATTGAAGTGCCAACTCGTGTATCATTCTCGTCACTTGACCAAGGTTCAAAAGTACGATGTTTGTCACAAATAGCCACCGTGTTGCTTTTAGTGCGATGCTAATAAAACCAAACCAATTGCTTTTTAATTTATTATCATTGCTTATGGTAAGCCTCAGAGCAGTAAGTTATTCTTTCAAGTAGTGCGAGCGCACAGAACTTGTTTAGTCAGATTGCTTTCTTTTTAGTGCGCTTCAGTGCGACTGGCGATCGAGAGCTTTGCTGCATGACAATCATATTCTATTCAGTTGTGAAGAGAGAAGTTTTAGCTCTATTTGGTACCTCAGAGAGTACATTAATTCCTTTTCGTTTTCATGGATTGCCCCTATCACACTTGTGTTAATTCTTCGAAAAATGTTTACTATATCTAAGGATATTTTACTATGAAAATATAGCATCAGAAATTACGAGTAACAGCTACGGTTAAACGTGAAATCTATGGACAAAAATGGAAATGGTTTTGCTTATATAAAGAGTCATTTGCCAAATGTGAACGATGCTAAGCTAAAAGAAGGAACATTCATTGGCCTACAGATCGAGAAGCATTTTAAAAATGAAAATTTCAAGGTAAAGTTCAATACCCTAGAGCTGGTTTACAGGAAGGCATTTGGTTCAGTAGTTAAGGATTTTTTGGGCAATACCAAAGCCAAAAATTACTAAGAGTTAGTAAATGGATTCCGCCATAGTTATGAGATGTTAGGATGTCGGATGTCACTCAAAATGCATTTCTTGAATTCCTAATTGGATTCTTCCCCTCCCGAAATCCTAGGACCTATTAGCGACGAACAAGGAGAAACATCCCAACAGGACATTCATGCGATGAAGTAAAGATATCAAGGGAGATGGGATTCCAGTATGATAGACGATTTTTGTTGATTTCTACTAAGAGAGTATGAAACACACACACACACACATAAGGGGAAAGTGAAGTGATAATTTATTAACGTCGCATTGAGAAGCAACTCGAAGGCTATTGGCGACGGACTTCGTAATTTTGAATCTCGGTCAAGTGACGAGGATGTCTCTTTAGATAGCACCTCCCTTTCCAAATTTCCACACTACGCCATTGGGATGACTTGGGACCTCAAAAGATTAAATGTGCATCAACCCCGCTACAGGGAGAATCTTCAGTGGCATCAAGGCTCGAACCCACGACTTGACGAAAACCCACGGTCGCGAGTCCGTGACCATGGCATAAGAAAAAAGAGTAATGGTGTTGTATATAGAATCCCTTCATCCCTTGTGCTTTGATTAAACAGTGATAAATAGTTTGCTTAGTATTTTCACTGTTATTTTATTAACTTTGACACACAACTTTATCAACGTATGAAAGTGCATGACTAAAAACTACACACAAATAAATATTTATTCTTAAAATGAAATTCGAAATATAAATAATATTTCGAAACATAATAATATCAGTATCATTACATTTTGTAATTAAGTTTTGAACTTTGTTTAAATCTCACTGCATTTTATGACAAAATTTCTCTTAAACCATTTTTAATCTCATTTCTTTAATGTCCTTTTTTGGAAAAAAGCTGATATTGCTGACTCATGATTGGTCATTGTCGCAAAAAAGAGCGGGAGGGGGAGGTGTTACGTATTTTTAATGACCCTTTTCTTATTCAACGCTGTCGAATTACTCCTTGCCCCAGAAAATAGCCAAAATTTTTTATTTAGCGTCAGTAAACGAATCTAAGTAAGCGTGTGGCACAGTATTAATTATTTTTATTTATTTAAAATGGAAATAACGTAAATTTTTATTTGTTGGAAATAAAGGACATGCTTAGATTCTACATTTATAATCTGTTGCGCCGATATAAAACTATCAACCTTAAGCCGACATTTAAATATTCTTTTATTAATATTTATAAGTGTTAAAGAATAGTAAATCAGGATTCTTTTCGTCAACAAAAATGACGTAGATTTAAGTCCAATTTCTATTTATTTTTAAAGAAACAAATTACCTTAATTGCATTTTGGTGCAATACTGCTAATTATTTTGGAAAACCAGGATTATTATATTGATTAAATATTAAGGCATTCATTTAAGATCTTGGATTGAAATCTTTTTTGAAAACATATTTAACTTAAGAAAACTAATATTTAGGATTGTTAAAAGTAGATTAGAGTGTATAGATGAATATAATGGAAAATTAATGTGTGAATCACAATATTTGTCGTACTTTCCTTAAGCTTTAGAAAATATTCAATTGTATTACAAATGCTCATGTCATCATAAGAAAAATAAGCTCCTAATTAATAATATTTAACTCCTAATTAATAATTCTTCAATGCACTAAGATGGATTGATTTTTGTTAAAATATTATTATAATTTGGAGCTCACATTGAATTTATTTTGAACAGATAAAAATGGAAATATTCATTATGTCACTAGGAGAGAAACTTCAAGGGATATCATCTGTTTAAAGTGATGACAGACTGCGTGAATTAATGGTAGCAGCAATTCTTACAGTCTAGCTTGCAGAAATAAATGTTATTAAAAAATAACATTTATTTCTAATAAGAATTATAAAAACATTTATTTATAGAAGAATTTCTTTAATAAACAAATGTTATAAAACATCTTCATTTCTAACATATATGTGTTAAAAAGTAGTTTCAAGAAACTATACTGCAGAACATATGTGAAGAGAATGATTTTAATCAAATAAAACGCAGTCTCTTTTAAAGTGTATTGATAAATAACTACTAAGTGCGCAAGTGATCCACATAGCATTATGCCCAGCATTATTCTACAAAAAAATTTTAAAGGTTTATTTATTAGAAATCGATTTATTTAGGGCAGGTATAGACTGATCTATAATTTAAGCAAAAACGAGATACAGATGTTTCGCATTGATAACTTAAACTGTACCACTAACTAAACAACCTACCTTATACTAAACGCTTCACTGCTTGTAGATGTAAGTTCTCAATTATATTCATCATTCTTCAATAATTCTAATATAATCTACATACTTGAGTTTATTGTGAGAGATTTTCAATTCAAATAACGTCACATTAAGAGTTCCCAAATTATTAGTTGATGCTGGAAAAGTGACTGAGCCCACATTGTAACTGACATACGTCTTCAGTATTTCGCAAATATATTGGAAAACGATTTTGAATCACATATTATTTTCATTTTATTCAAATTAAAGGGAATTTCAGAGAGGGAAAAGTGAAAATTGGTAACTTAAAGGTGAATTTCAAGGATTGTATCTCTCGCGAGAGAGAATGAAGAAATGCAATATCTTTGATACTTGAAAATGTAATAAATACAGTTCGTGTTCCATGAGAATTGCATTTCTTTTATTCGAAAAGACTTTAACATTATTTTTCATTTTACACATGATACCCAAAGTCATCCAAAACGGGAAAATCAAACGTTTCATGTAGGGATATTTTCGCTGGAAACTCCCTATATTAAAAAACTGAACAACGAAACGGGAGAAGAAAAATAAGCTTGACTTGCTTCATTGTATAGTTCCATTAAGAATTTTCTTAAAAAATAGACAGAAATGTAACAAAGTACTATAAAAATGCGCTATATATCTATTACATTTTGTGGAAGAAATATAAAATGAATAATTCGATATAAAAACTAACGTTTTTAAAAACAACGTTTTTATATGGTGGCAAAGTTTATTAGAGAAAATTATTGAAATATTAGTTAAAACTGTTAGTTATTTTTAACTTTAAAATTTACTTAAAAAGAGACATTTGTGAGAGTATTAAAAAATTCATAATACTCATAAAATCAAAACATGCATTTGAAAGTTTGTAAGTCATTCTATTAAAAAAAAATGGGAACCAGAATTCAGAAAAAATTATTGTGATAAGACATGGCGCCAAATATTGGAAACTTTCTTTCTTGCGAATGATTACTGACTAAAAGTCAGCAACCCTTACTATCTCGGAGATAGTAAAGGGGAGATAGTATCTCCCCTTTGTGAGTACAAAAGGTTTACGATACCTCATGCGGCATGGGGAGTGCCCGGTGCTTCCAGAGGGGGAAAGAAATTTTTTCCTCAATCCTAAAAGCACCGAGAGGAAAGAATATTTTGACTTATTAAAATTATTGAAATATTAGTTAAAACTTGTCGCAAACGTCTAAATATTGCATTGTTAGGCGAGTACGAACGATTCCCAAAATTTCAAAGCTCTAGCTTGATGGGAATTTGGTTAAAATAACGATCGAAAATTTGATGATACACACACACACCAAGTGAAATTCAGAAAAACGTAAAATTCTTAAAAACGCGTACATTTTATGTTCAAAAACTGAACTCATATAAATTTTTTTCATAAGTTCATAATTTCTAAAGATTCTAAGCTAATTGTGTGAATGCTATGTAAATTAAATTTTTTTTATAAGTGACACCTACGTTGAGTCATAGCTACATGAAATGCATATTAATATTACCCAAATGCAGAAAATTATGCATTATAATGTAAATATAATTTTAAACCTAGGTGTTTTAATCATAAAATATCTTAGTACTCCTTTTTTCTTTAATTTTCCAAAATTTTGTACATGGAAATAATTAAATTGAACTGGAGTTAAATATATGGTTTCTCAAAATCTGGAACTCGAATGCTTTTATCAATATGAGTTCTTTAAAATGAGGAAGTAGATATTTGCACTTGTGCGGCTTTTCCTTAAAACGAGGAAAATAGTGGTATATACATTACTATGGTTTCAATTCCCTTTCTTACTGACTTACAGATACGAGTAATAAAAATATACTCACAGAACATGGTATGAGTAGTACAATAAGTACCCTAAAATCAATTGAAAAGATCTTTGATAAAAATAATGTCAAGCACCAATTTATTTTATTTTCAAAAATTTGGACCTCCCCCCATATTTCTTTCCCTATCATTCACTTTCTCGATTGAATTGCGCAGGAATATAGGATTATATTTATTGACAAGAATTTTATTTATTAACTTTCAGTGTTAAGTCCTCAAGCTAAACAGTATAATTATTAAATATAATGTATTATAACTGCCTTAATTCAGTTATTCAAATGTAATTTATTATTAAAAGAGAAATGATAAATAAATATTTGAATAACTTTAAAATAAGGATAAAGTGTAACTTAGGGGTTTCATAAATAAATATCAGTTTTGCTAAAAAAGGTTTGCACAGAAATGAGATGTGAACGAGATTTACAAGAATAAAACTTTGTTTGTGGTGAGTAACGAGCAGTTATTAGTGTTTGTGCAATTTCGAGCGAAGATTTGTTCAATTCGAGTTTAAAATTTCCTTTACGGTTGAGGCTATTTTTAGCACAGAAAAGAAGATAGAATTGTATTTTACTGCATTATAGAGAACGAAGTATAATAAAAAACAGTTTCGGTTTCACATAAAAACTATTTTTGAAATAAATGTAATGATATCTAGGTATTCTAAATATTTTTATGTCAACTAGTGAACTTCAAAAAGAAAATTTTATAATATTTTTTGAATAGGATATTTGGGAACCAAATAATCATAATTAGCAGCTCAAAACTGCGTTAAAGTTCTAAGTTTAAGTAAGAATCCCAAGAACAGTTTAGTTTGTTAAATTTAATGCTTTTCAAGGGATAAAAAAGTAGGAATACGATTAAAAATATGACGTAAAAATATAGAAACTTGAATGTAATTTTTGTGTAGGTATGTTTGCTAAGCATTTATATAATTTGTGTTTAAATATTTTTTAAATTTTTGTTTGTAAATTTCTTAAACTTTTGCTTACATAATTTTTAATTTTTTTTACATTTTATATATTTCTTGATTATATTTTTTTAAACATTTATGTAATTTTTGTTTGTCTTGGTTTTATACATATATGATGATTTATCATTGTAAAATCTTAAGCAGAAATTTGGCTACATATATGGGGAAAATTTATTCATTTTTATTTTATTTGATGAAAATATAAATTTTATTTAATTTGTTGTCACATTGAATTATGTAGTAAAATTCGATTTCAAAAGAAAATAACAAATTTTGAAACTGTAGGTTTATTTTCAAATGTGTTTAAAAATGACATTTTAAAATGTGTTGAGTGGTATGGAGCTTATTTATGTTTTATTCCTACAGTTTTCTAATTCTCGATTAATGTTTTGGAAACGTTGATTACATACATACATACACACATACATGCATACAAAAACATACATACATACACACATACAAAAACATACATACATACATACGTCGTCATTTTTTCACACGCGCTGTTGGTTCAAAGACGGAAGTAACGTCAGTGCAGGAGGAATAACGTATGCGCAGAGCGACAAATAAAAGAGATAGCAGCATACCAGCGTGCCGAAGTTGTGACTGATAAGTGATCAGAAACGGAATGCGTGCTGTTATTCGGTATGAATGGGCATGTGGCACTGAGTGTCAGTTATCCATGAACGCCTGCAGACCGTGTTGAAAGGGTCATGTCTCGTTTAAGATTGAAGTGGGCGTCTCTCCCTATTCACAAATCAAATCAACATTGCCAGATTACGGGACATGGTGTTACCAGAAAGGTGCATAATGGTGTCAGAATTGGCGTCCACGCTGCGTATTAGTCATGGTCAGATCCATCTAAAACAATGCTGAGGTGGAGCAGGCTGTGAGACGGCACCGAGTTTTACCAGAGTGGCTTATTCAAATTGATTGCACAATACGAAAAATGTCTTTCTCTGTCTATTGTAAGTATATATATATATATATATATATATATATATATATATATATATGTGTGTGTGTGTGTGTGTGTGTATGTGTATGTACATAACCAGTGAGGAACACCATGTTTTCTGGTTAAGTCCATTCTATAGACTCCTGGTTAGTGGAGTTCTAGTTGTCATCATTTTTCCGGCGGCCGCAAGGTGACGCGCTTAAAAGTAAGGTAGTTATTCATACTATGTCTCGTCTAAGAGTCAGTATTATATTTCCTTGGTCCGTTTCGTCTCCAGAGAGGTGTTACAGTCTTACAGTCTCTTGAAACTGGTAGATCATAAGCTCTTAAGGCTGAGCTGTGGTAAGTCCCAGGGACTTCATCTGGCTTTTTTTGATTAACAAAATCATACGCACTGCATGAGCGATTGGCGATGACTAAATGAAGTTCTTCACATTTGGGCATGAATTTTTGACTCTTATATTGTGACTCATTGATAGGATGTAGCGTCAATTATACTTTGTCACCTGGTTTGTAGAAAGCTTTTTGTTGTCGTTTTTCACATGCCTTGCTTCTGTTCAACGTGGTCTTTAATTTAAGCAGTTAAACAAGCAAATCGTTTGAGATACGGGCTTATTTCAGTTCCGATCTATCTTTGTCGATCAGTGTTCCTATGTTATGTGTACCATTACCTGGTGTTCTTAATCCCCTGTCAAAATGCAAAAAGGCTGTTGTGTGATTTGCAATTTCATATTTGGTATTGTTCATTGAAAAACGAATTATTGAAAGTTTCATCTCCCAAATGTCGTGTTCATTTTTGACCATTATTGGCGAATCGAGGTTTTGATCTCCTTTTTTACGTTCAGACAGGCTAACTTTGGGATGATAGCTTCTAAATTCACTGCCGTCACCGAAGCGTTACACTGCAGGGGCGGAATAGTTTGACGTCATAACAGAGCAACTCCCTTGCTCGTCCTCAGTTAAAAGTTTTTTTTTTTAAATCAAAACTCCACATCCTTCCCTTCAAAATTTGTTTTTTGAGTAATTTATAGACAAAGATATTTTTTTCCTCTACTCTTTTTACTTTTTCTTTAGTGCATTTAATATTAATTATAGCTTTGAAGATTATTAAGTATAAACTTATAGCATTAAAATAAATCCCTGGCAATTTTTTAAAAATGAATTTTTAAAAATAAGTTTTCATTAGAAAAAAAATGATGTTCTGATGATTAATTTTGGTTTTGTTTTATTCAACAATACATGCTGCAGTAATTTATTTTATTTGATAAAATGAAATTAAATTAATGTTGAAAGACTATAAGTTTCGGTTATTTCCTTACATTTCTTACATAATGCCGTTATACTTTAAGCAGTTCTATATATGCTTATGATATGCATGTAGTGAACTATGCATGCTACGCAGATCTGATCCACATTGCAATACTTTTGCTTGGTCTCAAGATTATTATTGTGAAAACTATGTACACTATAACATAAGTTACTACTTTTAAGTTTTATTTACTCTAATAAGTTATGACATACTAGAGTGTTTACCTGAATGAAAAATATTCTACAATAATATTGATGTTTTTTATTCCTATTTGGAGAAGTTGCTTTATTTCTTCCATCATAAAAATACAATTAACTGCAATTAAAATAGCCAATTCATCAGATTGTTATAGAATAATAAGTCACATATGAAATTAACAAAATAAAATTACTACTCACAATATACTTAATTTACAAAATTGTAAGCTTATGACTGAGATTTAGCGTATTTCACAATATTGTAGAAAGTATGCTGTAATTACTATTTATAAAAATCTAAGTAAAATATTTTTTGTAAAAAATAAATTTCTTTAAGAGTACAGCTACGCAATATATAAATAATTTCAACGCATGCATTTTTAAATACAACAGAATTGCCAATGATTTTACTTGGCTGTTAAGCTTATTAAGTTTTAATCGAATTATGAGCGATTTAATTTAGATCGAATGTGTGTCAAAATTATTTAAATCTAAACGTAATGTGCGAAATGTTATCAATTGTCTGTAAGGAATTTGAGCCTCAACATTACTATTTGAAATACGTTTTCGAATACTTGAAAAAGTCAATTATTTAAAATTTTTGCATACATAAATTTATAAATAATCATAACTTAGATAAAACAACACAATTTTGTTCTTCTAAAAGATAAGGGTTTGCACAATTTGATACGCATAAGTTTAACAGATGAGCATACATTTTATTGGCGAGGAAAACACCAAACTTATTGAAAGAAAATAACAAATAATTTATTATTAGTAGTATAACTATGAGCGCTATGTTTTGGAATTTTATTAGGGTTAACAGAGATTAAATAAGTGAAAACTATCAAAATAACAATAATTTTCCAAGATTTAATTACGTTTATTAAGGAATTACATTTAAGAACACAACAACTCAAGGAAATAATTACTAATTAACATAATACAGTTTTACAAAATTCTCGGGACGAAACATCATGCTCATTTGTTAGCTCCTCCCCACGGACTGCTGGTTGTTATCTCTCCAGTTGTAATCACTCCTTCGGCGACCGCTAGGTGGCACACTTGAAAGCAGTGTGCTTACAGACGACTCTCTCTCTGACTCGTACGACGTCTCGATGAAGAGTCAGAACTATATTTTTTAGGTCTGATCTTTCTCCGGAGAGGGGCTACAGTCCCATTGTCTCTAAAAGCTACCAGTTCATCAGCTCGTAGGGCTGATCTGGGGTAAATTCCAAGGACTTCATCTGCCTTTGCTGGGTTAGCAATATCGTACGAAATGGGTTAACGATTAGTTATCACTAAATAAGGTCCTTCACGTTTAGGCATAAATTTTTGACTTTTCCTATTTTGTGGCTTGCTAGTAGGACATAGCGTTATCTATACTTTGTCACCTGGTTTGTAGAAAGATTTATGTTGTTGATGATCATAATACATGTTTCGCTTGTCTTATTTCTGTTCGACTTGATCTTTTACCTTTGTGGTTAAACGAGCAAATCGTTTGAGAAGTGGGGTTAGCTCAGACACGAAGTTATCGTTGTCGATCAGTGTTCATAAGTCGTGTATAACATCATCTGTTGTTTTTAATTCTCTGTCAAAATGCAAAAAAATGCTGCTGTGCAATTAGTGTTTTCACGCTTTGCAGTATTCATTGAAAAACGAATCATCGCTAGTTTCTCCCCTAGTGTGATGTTCCTCTTTGACCAATATGACGAGTCGAGGTTTTAGATCTCTATTTTTACGTTCAGATTTGTTAACTAGAGGATGATACACATGGATAAGGCCTTTCTTAATTTCAAGAAAATTGCAAGTTTGTTGCTCAACAGCACTGACGAAATGCGAACCGTTATCACTAATTAATCTAGTATGAAGTCCGTGTCTTAAAGACTTCTTCGACTAATGTTTTGGCTCAGTTTAAAGATGTTGCTTCTGTAAGGTCAAACAGACAGTTCTACTCATTTGGTACTGGTATATCTTCTGCGATAAAATTTACTTCCTACCAGATGAGGTCTCGGGAAGAGGACCAAAAAGATCAATAGCAGGGGTTTCAAACCTTTGGACATAGACTGGAATTCAAAGAAGATCGGTTGGCTTCTTATTAGTCTATTTGTATCTGTTACACTCCCACAGTTTTTAACATACTCAGAGATGTATTTTCGCATTCCTGAAAAAAATATTTAGTGGCAACTGTTGTAAATTCCTTCAGCACTATAGTGTCCAACGGTTGGAACATCATGGTACTGTTGTGACACTCGCTCTTTCCTAGATAGGAACTACGAGTTGAGCTTCTTCTATTTCTACTTCGGGTGAGTAACAATACAGAATTCCTTGATTCATCAGGTAAACTCTGCTGGTCCAGTTTGCAAAGTTTTCATGTTTTGAAATGTTTTCAAAACAGTCAATTATTTTTTTCAGTTCATCTTTTAATTGTTCTTCTCGAATTTCTAAGGACTTTATCACTGGAAAACCCATAGGTATGGTAAATAAGTCACAGGGGACATCCTTAATTTAGATTTGTAGGCTTTGAAAATCTGTCTGCATTCACATTAGCTTTATCAGACGTGTACTCGATTTTTGAATGATAGTTAGGAGTGTATCTGAAGAGCCCATCTTGCCAAAAGATATGATGGTGATTTGATGCTCAAAAGCCATTTAAACGGTTAATTATCAGATGCTATTATCATTTCTTGGCTTTGGTGATAATGTCGAAATTTCCTTAGAGCCCAAACTACAATAAGTTCCTCGTGTTCCGAAACGGAGTAGTTTCGTTCTGCTGGGTAGAACAAAGGACTGGCATACTCAATAACATTCTACTCTGGGTTTTCTCCTTGGATAAGGACTGCTCCCACAGCATAACTGCTGGCGTGTGTATGAATGCGAAACGACTTCGATCCGTTTAGTTATTTTAACACTGGAAGTGTTATTAATTTTTTCTTAAATCTTGAAAAGCTTCTCGTTGTTCAGGACAAATATATTGCGTATTTTTAGTGAGGTTATTAAGTGGCCTTACAATGGTTGTAAAGTTAGAAACTTACCTTATATACCACGAGCACGTCTGCAAGGCCTGAACTTCCTTTACACTGATGGGCAAAGAAATTCTCTAAATAGACGAAATTTTTTCTTTTTCAACTTCATTTCCATTTGTGGTTATCCATTGACCTGAATATTTAGCTTGGTCGCAAGCAAAGTGGCATTCCACTTTGTCAGCATGAATTCTTAACAAAGAAAATCTTTCAGTAAGTCACTTATATGTTGATCAAAAGTCTCTCATAAAACGATGATATCGCCTAAGGGTACAACAAAGAAAAACTCTCTTTAGACCAGTTCCTAAGTTGGCCAATTAGCCAATGAAAAGTTGGCGGTGAATTTCGTAATCCAAAAGACATGCATAAATGTTAAAATGTGCGAAATTGGTCAAACGAAAGCTCTTCTATCTTGATCATTTTCATGTAGTATGATCTGATGGTACCCTAATTTGAGATAGATGATTGACATATAAGCCATTGATTTAGCATCTGGGCGAAGATTGTCCAGACGTGATAGCGGGTACGTGTTTGAAATTATAGTGACGTTTAGTTTGCGATAGTCGACCCAAAGTCTCATGCTACAGTTTCATTTAGGCACCAATACAACAGGACTAGCATAAGGAGATTCACATTCTTCAATTACATCATTAGCAAAGAGAGAGTCTAATTTTTTCTTCAGTAAGTCTCTTTATGCATGGATTCATTCTATAAGAGGTTGTGCAACGTGTAGAGAGTTCCTAATGTTAATAAAATGTTCACTATATAGTTTGGGTTTCCTCCCTGGTTCAAGGCACCTCTTGAACTTAACAGTAAGCAATTTAGTTGATGTCATTGCTCTTTAGTTAGATGTTTACCTTCGTCACTTCGAAGTTTCATTGAAGATGACGTTTCGAAAACTTTTAATTGAATTGGAAGCTGCTGCAATTCTTTTCTCAGTCAGAAATGGATGCGGAGTTTTCAGTCTTTAAGGGTATTTTGCAGAAATGATACTGAATCTGAGGTTTTTCCCAGAGAGAGATAGAGAGAGAAATGTCAATTACCATTGAGGACATACAGGACGATCCCATCAGATTCGAGAATCTATGTTCCTAAAAGAGTTCTATTTTCTTTTGCTTTAAGCAAAACAATCAGTTCTGTAATTACCCATTAACCTTCAACTTAAATGTCCTCAACCATAGTCAATGCACCTACATTTCACTGTGTTCCATCAGCGAGTGTCAAAGAAATGTTACTGGGCTTAAACTTTACTTTTTTGCTTTGTAACATATGGTTTAACTTATCTACAGCAACAGATTGTGAAGCAGATTCTTTTGATTTTCTTTTAGATCATGAGCAGTTAGGACATTGGATTGTATATATTATCCAGTGGTTCCACATCCACTTATATATATATATATATATATATATATATATATATATATATATATATGATGGGTACTCCTTTCTAAAATTTGGTTTGTCAGATGACGCTATATATTTCTTTAATTTATGACGAACATTTTCATTTCCAATTTATCTACTAATTCCAGAGGCTGGCTCCATTCTGTCCATAAATCAATAAAATGCTTTTTGCTCCAAAGATGCTTTTTCCTAAATTTGTTCTCTAATAATTAGGTTTCTAAACTGTTCAAAATTTTTAATGTTTAGTTCTGTTATCCATTTTTCAAAATGTGATGTTTGTTCAAAGTAGAAATCTCTACAACATATATCTGAGCTTTTCTTGTATTGCCTGAAATAGTCAGTAGTTAACCTGTATCGCTTAAGAAGTATTTCCATAACTTTCCAAAAATCTTGAAAATCTTCTTCATCTTCTCTAGCAATAAGTTGGGTTATTTTTGTTGGAGAAGAATTGATCAAATAAGGAATCCATTTTGATACCTGGACACCTAAAATTTTAATTAATATTCAAAAATTGTCAAATATAATCCTATATCGTGTTAAATTTAGGGGAAGCTCTAGTAATATCCGTTTTGGAGTGATATATTACCTGAATCGTAGTTTCTTTTCAAGAATTTTTTTTGTAATTGTAGTTGAATTTTTAATTCTTCCATCTAGTTATGACCTTCATTTCGACTCGTTCATCCTCAGCAACTTTTTAAAATTGTTCTTTTTCTTCCTCACGTCGAAATTTCTCTCTCTTCTTCACGCAAAAGTTTGTATTTTTTTTTTCAGCTATCACTAACTAATGATTTTCTTTGCAGCTTGTTCAGACAGTTTTCTTTTAAAAACACTTTCGGCCAATAAATTATCCACGAATTCTGCATACATGTTTGAACTCGTAATGAAATCTGTAAGTTGAAACACTTTCAAATTATCCGAGGCGGGCTGATCCAGTTTTGTGACTAACACTTGTAGATCTCTTTTTCTGGCTAGTCCTGAAAATACCTTGTTGTATTAACAAAGAATGTTCAGAAATTTCATGAATTTCTTAACTAAATCTTGACAGCTAAATTTATATTGACTCTAATACGGTTTTCGTAAATTTTAATCACTAATTTAAAAAAAAATTGTATACATTCTGGTAGAAATTTAAAAATTTGAATAATGTTTACAAAATACTATCGAAATCATTAAGACAAACAATACATTTACAGTTATATATTACTTTGAAGATTTCAATATTTTATGATGAATGTTAAAAATAATAACACATTATTAAACATTTTTAAAATTATAACATTTATTGACAATGATCATACATTAAAAATAAATCATTTCAACAGTTCCAATAACATTTTACCCTTCATTAAGTACACTATGCAAACAATTATGTAAAAAAGTATAAGAAATTACAAATTTTTTAACACTAACTTCAACTTATATATTTTCAAGGTAATGGAATATTCATACATGATTCTTTATAAACAAGCTTTATTATTATCAAACAAAACTTAATAAAATACTTATTCAAAATATTCAATATTTCCTAATATATATATATATATAAACGAGCAACTATTCAATTTCAATGCGGCTGGTAAAACAATTTATTACTCCATGAAGGAAACTTTTATTTTTCAATTGAAGTATTTTCATTTGGATAGTCAATCACCAATTTTATTTCTTAAGGAGAAAGGAAATCATGTTCTGTGGACAAAAAAAGTATGGATCAACCAGAGTTAATGAATCTTCTTTCTTTTCAAAATGGAAGAGGAATTTCATTTTTTACTTAATTTATAAAATGACTAAGCGTTTCAAAATCTCAATCTTGTAAAAGAATTTTACTTACTTTCTTCTTTTTTTTGAAAGGATACCAATTATTTTTCCAAGTATACATTCAAATCTATTAATAATAAAGATTTATAACTTCATATTATGTTTCTTGATGTGTCATTTATAACACTACAAAACATACTTATATTTTTTAAGTTATTATTTCGTGTTTTTTTCTGATGAACTTATTTACTCAAATTAATTCACTCTTGAATAAAACTTCTGGTTTCCTTTCAAATTATCGGATGATAATAAAGCACTAGATAAGTTTCTGATACTTTAAAACTTAAGAGTGTAAGATTAAATTCGCCGAGAAAATATTTACAACCACTGTGACGTTGGGCTATTCGCGATTTTCTCTTCACTAATCTCGGGGACTCTCATCGATCTTAATTGCATAAAATTTCAATTTCTTCCCAACCAAACTGAAACATGATTAGGTAAATTAGATGAAGATAGAAATGAAATGAAAGGATTTAGATACAATGATACATATAAATGATATGCAATTAATGGAAAAGGAGAAGAGAGGGATAGTTAGAGGATAAGGAATGGCAGCCCGAGCATTGTTACTGAGCTTAAAGTTATTCTGTTAGTTTTGAGGATTGAATTAAATTCCACAAATCGTATTAATCTACGCGGTTACTATGAAAGATTGCACTGGAATACTCAACGAGTGTATTAGTAAGAGATTTCCTATTTCAATCATAAATTACGACTGTGAGTTAAGGAGGAAACTCTAGAAAGAGCGATCTTGGTTATTCATCATCGATAATAAATAATATCGCTTGTTTAGTCTCGTGTTTTCTCATTTTGTGTTTTTTCGCTTAGGTTTATATATTAAATTTAAATATAGTGCAAGAGCCGAATAATAACGGACAAATATACAACTCTTTATATATCTTCATTTATATTCTATTATTTGTCACGATTAACGGCATTGTACTGGAATGAAATATTTTAGATATAAAATGAAAGAAAAAAAATATCTAGAGATCTTACAGTCTCCGAATGAAGAATCTTTCTTTAATTTTATTACATGGGTGGAAATAACTGGGCAAAACTTTGAAAAGAAAAAGAGTCCCTGCCTACTTATTTGCTTATGTTAGACAAATACGATAGAAAAATAGGTATCTCCATTCAGAGAGTTCTTAGTTCGAAAAAGAAACAATTAAACAATTATTTCACGTTAATCAACAAAGAAAAGTTTATAGAAACTTTCCAAGAGATGTTAAGAGAACAATTAATACTGATTTTTCCTTAAGCTGATAATTTTGAAAACTGGGTTTAGTTCGAACACCCCTGGGAGCTATATTCAAAATATGATTCTGTTTTTCAGTTCGGCTAAAATAAGAAAAATAAAGAAATATTGTCTGATGATACCGAACAATATTGAAATTTTCCCGTTACCATATATGTTTAAGTTTCACAAATATCCCAATTCAGTAAATAAGATTAAGATGACTAATAGGTGAATATTTCATCCCGGTGAGAAGAAAAAAACTGATCTATAATATTTTTTTTTGTTGGACATGATAAAGTTCTTGCATCATTTATTAAGAATTTTAGGTATAGAGTATTTTTCTTTATATGAAGCTTAAACTGACAAATAAGATAAGTATTTTCTTCCTGGTAAAAAAAAAATAAAAGATTAAAATATATACTTTTCATTTGTTGTCCCAAAAGTCTTGTATATTGATTTTGTTCCAGTTAGCATTTCTTTTCGGTATCCAATCAAATGGTACACTTGATACCACGTGAAGGCGCAAAACGCCCCCTACACTGTCCCACGTGCGCTCGATATATTCCAAGAGCCCCACATTCCCGCCAGAGCATCAAGATGTTCCAGAGTTTTCTCTGCGCTCCAAACTCAGACCATATGAGTTAAGTCAGCTCTGAGAGATGCAGTTCCTCTTTTGATTCAAAACAATTGATCCATATATATTTCAACGTAAGTTCAATTTTACGCTTGCAGCTTGCCAATGTAGAACAAAAAAAAATTTATAGAAAAAATGAAAGTAGTTAGCACGACATGACATGTTCGATTAGTAAATTGGATAAAAAGTTTTGCTTGTTTCCAAACTTCGCATAACAACACCGCGGGAAAAGTTTGTATCGGCATTTCTTACAAAAAACGACGGTTGCTCATGTAGAAATGCATTACAAAAATCAAACAACATAAGAAAAATAATGTATAAAAATAAGTCATTATTTTTTGTGAGGTGATTTTCTATACCTCTTTTAGTTTCTTTTTGTAAAGGAATTTAATATTTAGATGCATTACAGAAAATTATTGAATATGAAAAAAAATTCGAGTTTCTTAGTTAAAAAAAAAATTGGCAGAAAAATTAAGCTATATTTGCATATTTAAAATATGCAACGGATTATACGTCATTAAATGATAGAATGGAATACAGTCAATGAAAAATTGTCATAAATTTAATTAATAAATTTCATGATGCTTTTTTAAAAAAGAAAACTAATCTTTTAAATATTGTTTAGCTATATTTGAAAATAAATCTCCTTAACTATTCATATATAAAAATCATGCAAATTATGGTAAGACCTAAAGTCATATTTTGCCCTCAGTTTCTTTCGTGGAAATGACCCGTGGATTAGATTAATTCTTTTGTCACTATTTCACTATTATGTAATATAATTACTTTATATTGCATAAAAAATAGATATCCCAAACATTATATATATATATATATGTGTGTGTGTGTGTGTGTATGTATGTATGTATGTATGTATGTATGTACATGTAATTACATTTTTATAGGTATAACTTTTATTTAATCAGCTTTTCTATAACTGGAATATTTTTTGAAATATAATTTTGTATGCACATAAAACTAAACTCCTCAACAAACAACAAAACACAATTTCTAAGTTTTCTATTTATATTTTTAACAGGTTGGAGCTGATATATAATTGCAAACATCATGGTTTTGTTGAAATCATGCTGTTGTTGGAGATCAATCAGAAGTGGAAGCTTTGCTAGTGGAATTTATACCATGGTATGAAATTTATATTTATTATTATTTTGCTTTGAAAAAATTATTATTTGAAATAGAATTAATCCTTTCTAAAATGTATTAATTTTCTTCAGAAGTATAGTTTCTGAATAATGAATATACTAGAAGGTATATTTTTTCGTTGTGAGAAGTACACCTATTTATTTAGTAACTGAATCAGCAATAGTGATAAAAATAGGAGTTTTTCTTTAATAAAAATCATTTTGGTGAATAAAGTCTTTACTTATGTTTAGGAATTTTAAATATTCGATATAATTATAATTTTATCTATTGTAGGCTTAATTTTAGAATTAAAGCATTTAGACATTGAATATGACATTGGTAAATATAGATCACAACGAAAAAATATTTTCTCTTCTTTGCTTTCTCTACGGAAAAGAAAATGTGTGTATCAAATTTTGTACCCAGAAATGTTTCTTAATTTTTAAGTATCTGTTTAATTTTAAAAAGTTAAACCACAGCTAAAAAGTGCGATGTTCAAAAATGCATAATTTTAACTTTTTAATAACCAATTGAATGTAATTTGTTCAGATTCGCTTCTGGTTAATTTTGCTCTACATTTTTACCTTCTGAATTTTAAATATCAGTCTTCAAAGATCAATATCCCAACGATAAACGGACTTCTATACATTTGAGAATTTCAAAAATGTTCTCAATATTAATTGGAAATGAAAACACACACATTAAAGAATTCTTAAACATACAATGTATTTTTAACACATTTTATTTAGTTATATTCAATAGTTTTAATTTCTTTTTGGCTGTACGAGACAAAAGCAAAAAGCTAATTTTTAATGATTCTACCATTAATTATTAAATATGTTTTTATTAAGTTTACTGAATATCAGCAAAATTTTTTAAATTTTTAAATAACCGTTCAAAACATCGGAATGGTATATTTTTTTAAATTATTTATATGAGGACTTAGGTTTCTTAACAGAATTATAAATGACTCTTAACTTGAACCATTAATGAAAAGTATTGAATTATGTTATAGATAAAAATGTTTGATTACGTCTAAAATCAGGCTTATATTCAGATCAGTGCTTTTTGTAATGATGTTTGTGATCGTCCCGTAGTTTATATTTTATCTCTGTTTTACAGATTCCGAAATACGCTAATTTTTCTTGACACAGTGTATAATAAGTTTAAGAAACGATGTTTTCTCGT
Organism: Nephila pilipes; assembly: GCA_019974015.1. Taxonomy (NCBI): domain Eukaryota; kingdom Metazoa; phylum Arthropoda; class Arachnida; order Araneae; family Nephilidae; genus Nephila; species Nephila pilipes. The sequence goes on along the minus strand of BMAW01076940.1, from coordinate 288,174 downwards.
TACTAAAATGATTTCAGGGCTGACATATTTGAATATTTTGGATCTGTTATAATAGTGTGCTTTAAAGATACCAGCTAATGTTGGATGTTAGCTTTTGAATAAATAACTTTATGGGAAAAATATCTGATCAAGCACTTGTTAAAGCGCTTGGTATCACGCATGACTATAAATCATTTCTTTAATGGAATTTTTTATTACATTGCGTCAAATAGAGAATATATTTGGAAGGCTTAAGTTTTGAATTTTGTCTTTTGAATTTTGTTTGATTTTTGTCTACTGAGAAGCTATTCTATTTTCGGAACTTATGAGTAAATTAAGATTAAAAATAAAACTTTCGAAACGAGGAAATTACTTTTTAATGAAAGTGTTCCAATATGATATGTATATAATCAAGGAATATATAATAAAACTTGAGTTAAAGAAAAGTGAAATAATTAGAGAATTTGTATTTTTTGACCTTCTTTAAATGACAACTAGGAAAAAAAAAGATTCTTTTGGTATAATCACTTTAAATTTATCTAAGACCTGAAATGGGGAATTATTACGTTATACGTCTTAAAGGTTATTCTAAAATTAATTTGCAGCAAGTTTTAAAAGCATACGATTCTTTCATAAAATGAATTTTATTTTGATGAGCATTATTTATTTATTTTCTTTCGTTAGTAGGTTTTTAAATATATATATTTAAGAAATCTAATAAGCTCAAGTTAATATTTTATTTTATGGTCATTGCCTATTTTGTTTTTCAAATCTCTCTTTGTATTAAAAACATTTGAATACGATACATTATTCGACAGTTTAGTTACTATTAAAGGAAATGAATATCAACGAATTTCTAACAAATACTTTTATTCGTTTAAGTTACTTGATTGAACACTTATACATTTCATGGTTGACTTGTAAAGAGGAAAATGGCATGTTTTGCTTAACATAACGAGTAGAAAATCTTTCAGAATTATTAGAATTCAAAGAAGTTATAAGAACTTAATCATAGTATTTTTTTTAAAAAAATATTCATTTGTAATTCACTCTCTGACCATGAGTGTTTTTCATTGTATTTGAACCACGACCAAGAATGCTTTTTAAACGATTACTTTTATACTACTTTTATGGAAAGCTTATTTTGAATGAATTAAACTCAATATAATATAGTGTTTTTATGCATTACTAGTTTCATATTTTAGTTCGTTGCTTAGATTTTTGAAAGACGCGGTAGCCTGGATCATAGAGCTGCAAATTAGAATTAAATTTATCTTAACTCACATGTTTACCCATCCAGTAGGATAATGGATGTTGCTGAGCGTTGAATCAATCAAGTTTTAAATTACTCACATAGGGCAAAATAGAGGTTTGGAGATTGTAGCACGAGAGAGAAAAGCATAATCCTCGGCACCTGGACATGTATTAAAATTTCGAGGTCTTTCAGCAACAGTCCATTGTGCTGCGATATTATTGCTTTAATTGAAAATGTGTTAAAGATACTTCTTCTTTTTCAAATTCCCTATGGTCCTTCATCTAGCATAATTTATTTGTGTTGTAGATAAATACTTGTTTCAGATAATAATTACACTGTTTTCTTTAAAAAAATGTATTATTTTTCTCATCTTTTTAAATATTGGATGATCTATGACGATAACAAAATGATAATTTTTGTGCTAATTAAAAATAAATAATGATTTTTGGACAAATGCACAAATATTTCGATTAATATTGACATGGTTTATACTCTTATTTGAATACCATAAAGGCGACCAAAAATCTATTCAATATCTTACTATCAATAAAATGTACATCTACCTATAAAAACGTTAGTCAATGAACAATAAAGAGTGAAAGATCTATTTATCTTGCATGGTAATTATGCTACCCACGATCTATAAAGAGATAAACCAGACGCTGACAAACTTTCGCGGCAAGAAACTATCATTGCACCTTTTACGAGGGTCTGGCGTGAGGGGAGCATTATCACTTAACTATATGGTCTATAACCTCATTTTATGTCATGCATTGACTGGACACAGGGGTCTTTTTTGTTAGATGTTTTTTATACAAGTGATTGTAAGAAAAAGTTGTTTTTGAATAATTAGGAACTAGGATATATTATTCAATACGTCACCTACAATCATAATCTCAAAATTGATTTTCAGTTAAGTAGTATGAGAAATACACAAGTTTAATTAAGCTATTTTTTACTCCCTTCAAGAATTTATCGTATTCATTAGTTCATGATAACTTAAGATTACAAAATACTTATGAAAAATTACAAAATATTTGTAAAATGATTACTTGGGTTATCTATAATAGAAATAAATTTTCAAACAAAATATGACTTTTTAATCGAATTGAGAGTAAAAACCAGAATAAAAATGCAGAGGAATCTTTATAAATATTAATTATAGTCAATTACTGGTACTAATTGTTCATTTAACAGCCGCATCAATTTAACCAAATACCTAACATTTTAAAAGTAATTATTTGTTTCTCTTTATACTATTCTCTCTCTTTCTATTTTTAAGTGCATATTAGTTTGTTACAGTTCTTGAACTTTTGTAGTACATAACTGTCACTTGAAATTTTAATTTTAATATTAAATACATTTCACACACATATATATTAAAGCAATAAATCACACCAAGTTAAGAGCAATAATTGTTTATCCTTCCTTTAAGAAAAATATAGTAATTTAAATTCATTGTTATCATACATAGCTTCGAACCTTATATTTGAAAATTAATCGAGTGATTATAGCAGTCTGATCAAGAAAGAACAAATTGATTAAATATAGGAAAACTCCAGATTTCTAAGCGAAAGACTAATAAATGAAAAAAGAATAAGTGTTGTGGTACGTATAAACATTTAGAATGAAAACTAAGATGGAATATAAGTGATATTAAAAAGACGTTTGCTAAATCTTATACAAACATCTTGATGTAAAAAAAGTCAGAGGAGAAATAATAAAATAAGAAAAATTTGAAAAATAGATAAATAATAATGAAAAGGAACATTTGTACAACAAAATTAAAATAGAAAAATGAAGAAAATTATGCAAGATATTTCAGTATGATATTTTACTTCAACCCCTTCATCCATCATAATTGCTTCTAATTAGAGGGATATTTATTCCATTAAAAATCCAGTTTCATCGCTTTCTGTTTCTTAACGGCATCTTGTAGTGCTTCTTTCGAGGTATTTTGATGCAAGTTAACTCTCTGTTTACCAATCTAGTCAATTTTAGCAAGTGTAACTTCCCAACAAATATCCTAGATATGTAATAGGATTGAAGCATGGAGATTCCGAAAGAATTTGTAATTTACTTCGTATACGAACAAGGACCGTTCCGTATTAATTGTAACAGCGGGCTCAGGAACGTTATTCCATTTAGAACTGAAATGTAACCTCTGAATCATGCAGTGGACACGCTGTTTCAAGATCTTAGCAACAGGGTTCTCAGGGAATGTACTTCCCAGATCTAATTTTCTGACCCTAGGTAACGAAGTATTCCCCAAAGCATCAATAAATGCCTCAGATATTATCTGACTGTTTATAAAGTTTCCTTTCAAACCAGTATCCCAGAACTATAAGCTTTCTTCTTCTAAATTATGAATTAGTCTCATTCATAATTAAAATTAAAAGTGAAACATTTTTTTTATCTTAGAGGCAGCAATATTTCTTTACTAAATTGTTCTAACAGTTTTAGGTTTAAAAGCCTACTATTATCCGAGAAATATTTATTTCTTGAGAGTGTCAAGATTCATATATGTATTACAAAGTGAAGTACTTCTCAAAGCATCAATAAATACATCAGCTATTATTTGACTGTTTATAAGGTTTCCGTACTAATCAGGACTCCAGAACAATAAGCCCTCCTCATCTAAATTAGGAATTAGTTTTATTCATAATTCACATTAAAAAGTGAAATAGTTCTTTTTATCTTAGAAGCAGCAACATTTCTTTCCTAAATTGTTCTAACAGTTTTAGGTTTAAAAACTTACTCTTATCCGTGAAATAATTATTTCCTGAAGATGTCAAGATTCATATCTGAATTACAAAGTGAAGTTAAGGCGTTATCTTCTGTTTATGATGAAGGGTGTATTCAATACCTTCCGTTCTTAAAACCAGAATTAAGAACATTTGTGATTATTAGAAGCGTTAAAATTATATTACATTTTCTATAACAATACATTAGCAATTTTTTGTAAGACATCTTTAAAAATAGTTTTTATAAATCTATATCTTTGATCTCTTTCACAGAGACTCTCTCCTTCCTGAATGTCAGCGAACTATATCTTTCACTTTATTATCACCATTTACGATCTGTTTTAATTTTTTTAACTATATATAAAGCATGAAAAAATCGATTTCTGTCATTTCTAAAATAGCTACATCTTAAACTTGTTTATCTAAGGAACAATACTTTTTTTTTATCTCATAAGGTTTGGTATTTTTCTTTTTTATTCATCTCATTATATTGTTTTAGTAAGCTATTTGTGGGGAGAAGTTGCTTAACTTTGTCTCGGCTGTGAATGATTTATGTAATAAAATCATTATTTTTTAAATAAACTGATATTTCGTTCTTAGAGTTAGTTATTTAGGGATCATGTTAAATTTATTACGAGTTATATTCTTTAAAATAAATATGTAAGTGAAATAAATTTAATTGTGTAATTACTTTTTATATAAATACAAATAATAATTAATTCGTAGTTGTTGCATACATAATATTCTATCTAGTTGTACAAAGTGACTTGTTAAAAAAGTCCGTTGTACGTTACAAACTAATTAGAAAAATACGTTACTTAAGAAACTAGTTTCTTATTTTCTCCTGTATGAAAATCTGATTGATTTTATTAAAAAGTTTCATTCAAACAAACAAAGTCCCAACAGTCATATATAATATATGCTCTGTAATACCTTACTTAATAGAAAAGGTTTTAAATTATAAAAAATTACCTGCCAATTTAAGCCTTTACGCGTTTCAATTAAAACGTCTTTTGTTCCCTTGGAGGCTTCATTAACTGATTCTAAACATACATTTACTTCAAACTACTAAGACCGGGTTACCCTGGCGATCCTTCTCTATTTTCAACCCTCCTTCTTGTCAAATAATTTTTGTCTTTTCTTCAATTTCTTCACAGTTAAATATTGTTTGGCACAGCATAGCCATGTCTGGCTCTTGCGCCTATAAACTTTACATTCACTCACTCAAACTGCTAAGAAGTCAGTAAAAGAGTTTGTCAGCTCCAGTATGATGCTAATTTCAATTTCTTTTTGAATAAATCATATAGAAAAATAAATGTTTTCCGTATTTCCGAATCGGTAAGGTTTTTTTTTTCGTAAATTTTATATACGTTTGAGTAAAATATAATACAGGAGTTGAGAAAATCGATTATACTCTGAACACTGTGTGATTATAATTTCTTTTCCGCTTAATTTTCGAAGATCTCTGAAATTGCTTCTGATTTCAAAAGAGTATTTTTTGTAATATATTACGAAAGATGTCCTCTTTGTTAAAAACTCGTGTAATAAAGTGAGTTATGAAATGTTTTTTTATTCGTCAAAATTTGATGTTTCTCGTAAATCATGCTTTTGCATGTCAGAATTGTTACTGCAAATACACAAAGGCAATATCTTGGTGATAATGTCTGATATTCACTGCTTGGAAACTCAGTCTCAATGTTTTCATGAAGAATAGAGTGGTGTGGAAATCTGGTGAATGAAATACTAGCATAGGTGTTGTGATTTTCTTCATCGCCGGTAATCAATATGGCAGACTGTACCAAACAGCCAGTTTCGCTGACTGAAATAAAAGTGATTGAAACGATCAATGATTCAAATAAAAACAAACAATTTATTGAACGATTAATTATATGTAAAAAAAATCTCTTTCATATTTTAATGCAAAACAAACCTGACTTTTGTAAATTTTCATACTCATTTGAACTTTTAGAGAAAGATTAGCATACAAACTCTTAAAAAACGCCACATATTCTTAAAATAAAGTGAAGTTAAACTCCCATTTGGTAGATATAATTCAAAAAAATATTTTTTTTACGTAAAAGTTCTTTTGTAGAAGATGGAATGATTTTCTCAATAATAGTAACTAGCCTTAAATTTCACGCTAGTGTATCGTTGTAAATTACGAGTCTTTGGCGCGTTATTTGTAAATTTGTATAGAAAATCAATCAGCGTGTTATGCAGCGAATTTCAAATTATTTAAATTTGATTAAAATTTCGAATAAAGTTAAATAACTTTTAGTCTTTGCAAAATTATTAAATATTTTTCCTTGATTTTCTTATAGGTTTTAAGTTACCAAAATGAAATAACTTTTTGCGGCAGTTGCCAACACTTTAAAACTAAATGCATATGTTGAATATAATGCTCCTCCATTTAACGATGGAAAAATCATATCTGAACTTAGAAAAAAACATTTGGGCCAAATAACATTGCAACGCCCATTTATTATCGTTTAATACATCTTCTATGATGAATCTAATAATATAATCTCTAAATTACACAATCAAGTGAAGAGAAAGCCAAATGATATCACTAAATTCAGTTTATTAACATTCCTTAGGTTATGGATTTGTGGAACTACTCTCTCTCTCTCTCTCTCCGACTATTCTACCTCAACGCGTTTGTAATCTAGTCTAATATCAATATTAAAGATCAATCTTACCAGCGTATTCTCGGGGCTGAGTACGTTAGCTTGCGATGACTAAGGATTGGAGTGGTTTGCGTATATCTTACTAATTCTGAGAGATCCTGGAATCTGGTTCTACAACAATCAATGTAGGTTGACACATGTCCCTTACGTCTGCACACAATTAATCACTATTGTCTAATCTAATCAAATTTCTAATAATCAAATTTCTTACTTCTAACTTTAGAACATCTCTTATATTCCATTTATTCTCGCTTATACATACAATTAGTTCAATAATTTGCATAAAGTACATTTCCTTCCGTTAGGTTGAGGTTTTATTTCATGTAATTCATCACTCTTTATAATAAATCTCCTAAGTTAGAGAAGAGAAAAATAGGGAATAGTCCAATTTTACAATATCAGTCAAGTATTGTTAAAGGTCAAAATATTATCCAGCTGTGCATTCTTTGTTATGGTTTCATTCTTACACTGTATTCAATGTACTATTTCTGCATTTGTATGGGTTATTTCTTGATAAGTAATTACATGGGATATTATTTTAAATAGATTTATGAGCAGAAAAATACTTTGTTTGACACTATTATTGCGAAAAGTGGAAGTTTCTAAAAGGACATCTGAACTTTGCTCAGTATTTTGATAATTTTGCATCGTAATTTTTAATGGTAGAGCAAGTCTCTTTCATAACGCTGTTAGATATTGAATACGAATGGAGTGTATTATTTTGAATTAAGAAGCTTTTGAGAAGAAATGAAATTCTTAAAATAACACTGGTAAAAAACGAGTTTTTTTAAACATGGGTTTTCTTTTAAACTTCACACTTTGCGTAACATAATTTTTTGCAAAAGGGAATGATAAGTCAAATTGAATTAATTAAATAATTAGTTTTAATAATTTATTTCATTATTTGACGTTTATTAAACGTTACAGAGCATTCACATTGTAAACAATAGGAATTGTGAGTAAAATTTAATTATTTAAATAATTAGTTTTAATCAATTAACTTTTATTAATTAAAGTTAAATTAGCGTATTGTCATAAAAACAATTGTGTATTAAAAATTTCAGCTCAAATGTGATCTTTAAAATCTGAGAAAAAAGTTTTTAAAGTTTTGACTCAGATATAGTTACAATATGAGTAGAAGAAAGCTCATTAATTAAGAGTACGTATTTGGCTAATTAATAAGATTTACATGAAAATGGTACTTTGGTGTTGTGTAAAAGATGGATACATGAGGTACAATTCTCATTCTCATTTAATTTCATCTCCTTGAAGTTCATGTAATTTCGTTTCTTTCTTTATTTATTGTAATCAGAAATTTCACATTAAAAATAAAAATTTTTTCATTGAAAATGTTCTCAGTATTAGCTGATATACTACAATTTGAACCTTCGCTGAAATATTTATGAATTTCAGTACTAAACTGAAGAGACGCGAAGACATTTAATTCTTTGATACCAACATTTTCTTAGTTTATAACGAAGATAGCTAATTTCATCTTGGAATAATTTAAGCTGAAATTTCTTAATTTTTTAAGCAACAAACATATAAGAAGCAGCTAATGTAGTACAAAATATAGCAATCACACACTTACAGACATACAAAAGAGAAAATTTCGATGTGTAAGATGATAAAAAAAAACATGAAACGACAATTCTGACAAATTATTTATTTAATTGTGTTATCAAAGTTGTTTCTTTATCACCCAAAGGGACATCGTATAACTTATTAAAGTTTCAGGAAGAAAATTCCCTTTTGATAATGGGATCAACTATTAGTTATATTATCAGAGAGCTTGACTTTGACCTAACATTATAAATTTCATAAAATTCAAAAAATAAAACTCCAATAAGAGAGACTAAGATACATTTTTATCTGTTATGTATCCAATCACTCTTTTCACGCTTCTCATTAATGTAATCGCACTTCAATCGCAAAAGGCTTGGAAACAGCCAATAAGCGTGTATTAGCTTTTTTTTTTTATTACCACCAAGTACTGTCAGAATGAGTTTTGTTTTCAGTTAGGGAAAAAAAAAGAATAAAAGCTACTGGCAAATCAGATCTCATTTCTTCTCATTACAAGTGTCAAGACCGGTAACAGGATGTAATATTCAAATATGTTTTGTATTTCTTTCATTAAAATTAAACTTACATAATTTAAAATAATATTTTTATCAGTCAGCGTTGGCTTATTTGTAAAGGTAGATTCTGAATACTTCTGGAATATATATATATATATATATATCTGTGTGTGTGTTTGTAATATGGTAGAAATAAAATCAACAAAATGTCATAAAATTAAAAAGAATTAAAACTATTTAGTAAGTTTATCATAAATAAAAAGGAATTAAAAATTAGTGTAACAACAAAAGAAAATAATTTTTCAAATTATAAAAGCAAAAAAATATATACTAGAAATAATTGTTGAAAAATTTAAATAAATGGAAATGGAAAATAATGGATATGAAGTAATTTAATGCTTTCGTATGCTGCAGACTGTGATGTGTAGTTATTCTAGAATTAAGGGTCCAACTGTCTCGCTGAGCTATTACTTTATAAAAAATAGGTAAAAACCGAAATTTAAATTAACAAATAAATTCCTAAGCTTACCAGAAAAAATTATACCAGAAAGATTTAATAATAATTATAACATAGGAACATAAAAAGGTTAAACTAATTATTTTTAAGATCTAAAAGGTATTATATATGTGTGTATATATATGTGTGTGTGTGTGTGTATCTATTTGTTATCAAAAAGGAAATTAACGCCACAGAGTAATACATTATTCCATTCTGTATTCCAGTATTCTAAATATCTCTGTAGTTCGATCCCTCTTTAACTATTCTCAGCGATGAACTATAGAAGGAACTTCAACAAATCCTTCAACCTTCCAACTATAAGCACGCTTCAACTAAATAGCTAGTTCTAGTCCGTGTAGAAATTGTGATATCTAGATTTATTCATGGAATTGATTAAATATTAACTATTGATAGACAAGTTGGTGTATATAGCGATGTCGCATAAGAGGATCAACTCGAATGACAGTTCCTTTGCGACATTTCGTAGTTCCTTTTTGAAACTGTTATCTCTAATTTTAATCAAGAGTTATTCATCCTTTTGTTTCCCCTTTTAAAGGATATAGCGACCATCCGGTTTTATTCATAAATATTCCTCTTTACAAAAACGTAGAGGCTTGAAAAAGCGTTTATATTTGTGCCACTTCAAAAAAATTAATTTTATATGCGATACCTTCTTTCTAATAGCATTTATGGTTTTGTATACAAATTAAGGTTTTTATACTACAAAGGCTTTCATCTATTGTTATTAAACCTTTTTTTTTATCACACGCATAATAATATTTTGAATAATAGATGAAAAACAATCAAGAGAAGAACAATTTTTATCAGGAAATAAGAAGTTAAAGGAATAACTGTTATTGGCATAATTTTAAAATAAACTTTCTTACACTGTGTCCTTTTTGTAAAAAGAATCAGATACTGATAATATTTCAAGCCGATTGCTACTTAGAAAAGACTATGAATGAGAAGATCCCCTAGCAGCTGTATTCTTAGCTTTTTTTATGCTGAATGTTAGACAAACTTTTTTTTCTTCGAAAGCTTTCTAATTCTACTCTAGTATTGCTAAATGCAATTATATAGACAGACGCATTACAATCAGTCATTTACTTGATCAAAAATTGCATTAGTTCTAAAACTTATATCTTTTGTTCGGATCAAGCACTTGAAGAACTTAGATAACAAAAAGTAAATAGATGAAGCGTAAAATTACCAAGCGTATCAGATATTTATTTACATAGGAAAAACGAGATTTTTTTTAAAATTATTATAGTGTAAGAGAAAGAAATTACGCCATATCTTGCAATGAGGTTGAATAAATGAAATATTGAGATTAGTAAATCTGTTCATAAATTTTTTTTTTCTGAAATGATAACAAAATTCCATTTTAAACAACTCTTATTTTTCTTGATACACGCTTGAGTAATAATTAAATAAGTGATATTTCATAATGGTACGAAGTATGAAAGGAAACTAGATGTTGTAAAGAATAACTAGTTATTAGTAGAAGATTATATTTTTTTAGTTCACTTTTAATGCATTAATATTTATAAAAATCAGACGACATTTTAATTTTCATGCAATGTTCACGTCATTTGTGTGAAGACGAATTTTGTTATTGAAAATGGAAAAAATATTCTTTAGATATAGAGCTTAAATAAGCTTCTCCTCGTTTTTAAATGAAATATTAAGATTTAAAAAATTCTATTAAGTAAATTCATTTTGTATTATGACTGTGCCTGTGTTTACTCTTGACCTGTACAAGGTTTAATCTACATCCTTGTGAATGAAATTTAGCAAGATATTGAGAAATGAATGATAATCATACCAATAATAATACGAATCGTATAAATAACATTTTACTAAAACGACGACTTACTTAAAGCATTATATGACAGGTAAAGTAAGAGTAGCAAATCAAGCATTCTGTTAATTTAAAAAAAAACGAGTACAAAGTAATCCAAGAAAATGTAACATTTCTAGATGAAAGTGAAAAAAAAAAAAATTAAAAAATTTTATGAAATTTACTGTGAAATGATTTTAAAACAAAAATAATTATCTGTCATAAAGAGTTTAATATGATTTGTTTAATCAATAGACCTCTGGTGTTTTTTTTTAAAAATATTTACTATGATCTTTTTTGTATTTATCAATTTCACTTGTCAAATAATTTATATTATATTCTGCATTGAATAAAATTAATATACTCACTTAAATTGGATACTTTTATAATGAAGGGATTCAAATAGAAACACAAACTAATAGTAACAACAGAAAATAGAAAATAATATAAACTTAGTAAGCGCTCTTTCACGTTTGAGATTATTTTACCGGATTATCGGGAGTCAATGTGGTTTTAAAGGGGATATCAAAGGTAAATAACTCTAGATAAGAATTGAAACAATTAAAACATGTATTTAATATGCTTACGATATAAATATTCGACAAAGTATTTCGTTATTCTAGCTACTACAAAATTAAATTCAAGCTCTGAACATTAATTTGATTGAATATTTTCGTATTGATAAAAACAGAGCACATAAAAAAATTAATGCCATACTATGATAGTTAAAACAAATTGTGACGATTGTTAAACAATTGCCACAAGATTACGCTTATTAGTTTTATCAGCACTTGAAGAACGCTTACTCAGTTTCGAAAACATTTTACTGTACAAAAACATTATGTGTATACAATTGTAATATTTTGCAAACATATGTAACCCGATAGAAAACCAGAAACATTGCACTGAAAGGAAAAGTGACCGTTACGATAAATATTGGGCGAAAATACGAGCAACTCTGTGTTGGGACCCTGGGGTCAAAGTCAATCATTACTCCCGAATCCACACTAAAAATTCAAGAGAGCTTAGTCATCTCTAGTCAGTTAATACTTATTATGAAAGAGTAAGGATTAACTACACAATTTACATTGAATGAGAAAAAAAGTTTGAATGTCTTCTTCAATGTACTGAAACTTCTTCAATACTTAAACAAATCTTTCAATATATGTATATGATATTAGAATATTAATGTAAGTACATTCACACACACACATAAGGCTTAGACTTCGATTTCCTAGTTTTCTCCCGTTTTTAGCTCTTTTCAAATCACGCGTAAATTTTTGAACCATACCTGACAACAGAATTGTTTAGAAATCAAATTTTTGTTTTATTTCAATTGTACATACTTACCACTGGTGCTATTTAATCTCTCGCGTCCTTTGTTGAAATAATTTTATTCGTTATTAACTGCAAATTCTTATATCAAATTTAGTAAGATTTATTGTAAAACACTTAAAATTATAGTAAAGCACAATCGCATTAACCATATTCGTAATATGTTTAAAAATCCATAAAGATAAAACGAAGTTTAGCGTTAACCATACTATTTAAGAAAGCTTAGAAAGCTTTAGAACACCTTTCAGGAGCTCAAACATTGAAGATTAAAAATTAAAAATAAACTGATCTTTTATTTTTCTGCCGAAATGAAAGCAATTTAATCGCTTTTCACTACATGATTCTAATTAACTTTGAATATTGAGATATTAACATAAAAAGTTTAGATATATTTTATAAGAGTAATTTACTCTCTTGAAGAAATTGGGAGTGGCTGACTCATCAGTGTCTAATGAGGCCCTCACTCAAATTACGAGACAATTAGAAGAGCCTGTGAGACACACATCTAATGAAAAATGCATGTTGCTTATTACTCATATGATGACACTCGATGTATAAAGTCTCTTGATGACCCCTAAGATAACACCCTTGAAACGCTGGACCTTGGGAGAAGTTTTAGAATGGCATGTTTTGAATTAAAACAAACTGATTGTGAAGGAAAAGACTCCATGAAATCGATTTTCGTTTTATTGATTGTATCATAACATAATATTATGAAAGATTCTTAAGTGAAACTCATAAACAGTTTTACATGACAAAGAAACTAATGTACGAATATTATTTCAAAAATTATTTAATTTTTTTTAGAAAATGAACTCTGTAGTTTGTAAAAGTGTTTTTGAAGTAAAGGAATATGCAACTAGATTATTTTCTGCTTAATACTTTAAAAGATACTTTATTTGTCTTATCGAATAATTTTTATTCCTATTTATCAATCACAGACAGTAAAATGATTCTTTATTTATATTTAGAATAAATATTAGTTATACATGCAATATACTATTGTTTCATTGCTGACAATTCTCCACAGTGGTAGCCTAGTGGTTATAGTCGTAAACTGATGTCTAGAGTTGTTTCAGTCGAATTCGAAGTTCGAGTCTTTGTGATACTAAAGACTCGTTGTGTAGCAGAGCAGATGCACGTTAAATCTGTCGGGGCTCAAAATCCTTTTTTTAGGATGATGTGGAAGTTAACAAAGTGAAATATGCCGGACACTTGAATGCGATTAAAAGTTACGATGTCCGCCACCCATAGCCCTCAAACTGCTTTTAAAAGAGACAATTAAACAATTAGTCTCTAAAATTTCGCTTATATATATTTGGTTACAAATGAGACTAAATTCTAATTACTGGAAAATATCTACTTATTAAAATTATTGCTTCTGATTGTATACATAAATAAAAATTTCAAATGAGTTCCTTTATTTAGAATGCAAAAAAAACTATATGAAATTGATTAATTTGCATATATATATATATATATATATACATTAGAGAAATCATTTCGTTTAAAATATTGTTTTGAAAAATACTTGCACTATTAAAATCTTTTTATTTATTTTAATCTTAAAGGAATCAAAAATATGAAATGCGAAATATTCCTTGTTTGTTATTTAATGTATTTAAAATGTCAGATAAATAACCTACATGGAAATTTAAACTTTATGTTTTAAAATGTATCATCAGTTTTGAGTTTCAAGATTGTGACAATTTGTTCATTATGAAAGCAAATAAGCCCATTCATTTAAATTCGGTATTGGGTAAAATAAAAAAGTAATACTTTATTCTGCATGACTTTATGTTTCAGAAACCTGGAAAAACCTTATGTCTTTAATTTTTTGACTGACAAGGGAGTTTAAACATGTTTAATCGTCAAGAAGGAAATAAATTTATCTTTTACATTATGAAGAATAAATCACCTAACTTTTTCAAAAGCAATAAATTTAAAATGAGTTCAAATTTCGAATAGTATTATCATAAAGAGGCGGATGCTGTTTTTTTTTTATTGGTGTCTCATATATACATCGCTTTAGAAAGAAATACTCAGATTCTATAATACATAAATTTTTTATATACATTGAAACACGATAATCAGCAAAACTTTTCAATTCTATAAATTTTATGCAACCATTTTTTCCAATTACTAAGGAATATATATATATATATATATTATTATATATATATATATATATATAAATATAATTTTTTTTAGTTTTCAGAATATTTTTCTTACTTCTCTTTGAGTAATTTTTAAAATTAGATAACTTAGCAGATTATATTTATAGATATGGACAGCAAATATGTTAACTGAAATTCAAATTTTGTTGTTGGTGTGCACATAAAATACGGATTGAAGATTATTTTAGGGACATTATATTATTTAATTTAGGGGATCATTTGTTGATTGCAACAAATTTGTGTGAGTGTGCAGTAAAATCTTTAAGTGAAACACTTTATGACTTGAATCATACCTTTTTAAATAAAATAATCTTCTCACTCTTATTTAAAAAGTAAATTTCATAAGGACTGTACAAATTACATAAGGAATGAATTATATGGTTTAATATACAAGAAACAAAATACTTTTTATGATAAATTTTTTTTTTTTTTTTTAGTGTTCTAACGATGCTAAAGCGTATATAAAAGCTTAAACTTTTAAAGAAACTTGCATGAATTTTAGAACGAAAAAGAGCAAAAATACCCTAGGTTTACCTTTGAAGCCGGTAGTAAAAATCGAAAAGCACTCAACTCACACTGTATTTTAAGTAAAAGAATAAAGGTTCATTTTTTACATCAATAGTGAAAGAAGAAAAAATTTTTTTTTGAAAAAAAATGTAAAAGATAGAAAAGATAGAAAATTTTGCAAAACTTTGGAATTGTATGACTTGTTTTATGTATTTCGTTGCTACATTTTGAATCTAAAATATTGCAAAAACTCTTTTTTCAATCTTAATTAATATTTTAAAAATTAAAAATATTCCTTAAGTATTTCTAATTACCATTTTTTTTTTGAAAATCGATTACTTAAGGAGTAAGAAAAATAATCAGAAAGTTAAATAACAACAAATTATTATAAGTTTAATTAAGAAAGTGCCTTTGAGCTATTCCAATTCCTGAAATTTTAATGTAATTATTTGCGGTGCAACTATTTATCTTTTAAAACTCTTTTATCTATCTTAATCTCTTTAACTACTCGATTTATCTCTACTTATCTCTTCCTTTATATTGGTTTCGATAAGCTTTGCTCGTTTTAACAAGGAAGCAATTCAATTATTAATGCAAACTTAAAAACTCAACTAATACGCCTATTTCTTAAAGTTATTCAATTTTCAAATTACATTTATAATGTTCAAGAATAAGAAATAATTAAATACACATAAATTAAGATTAGTTAATAAATGCGTGTATAATATCTACGTCGAGAGCTAAAAATGTAAGCAAAGAATACGATTCTTTTGAAGGAATAAAATAGACACGTGTAATTTTTATAGGGATTGTTAAATTAGAAATGTACAGATACTGAACCTTATTATATCTCTTTGTAAATTGGATGCATAAAATGATTAGAAATAACTATTTTCAAATAATTAATAATACTTTAAGAAGACAAATATCTTTTATTTTTTTGCGTTGAATTTTTCTCTGAAGTGAAGCAACTAAAAAGTGTTTCAATCATATATCAGGGGAAATCCCTCTCACAAAATCCAAACTTAATTTTTATTTGAAATATAGAAGTAATTTTTATGGTAATTTTCTTAAATTTTATCAAAGATTTTTTTTAATATTTTACAATTGGTTTTTAAAACACATTTATGAAGCATGCACTACTATCTGGAAGCTGATTATATGAATATTATATACAGTGAGATTTTTTTTCTGTTTCAAGAGTAGCGTTATTTTACACACAGATGCACTTAACATAAAATTTTTTATTAAAAAGAAATCATAATGATAAAATGAAACTACTTAGTCACTCATTTAGACGGGTGGTATTAAATTTGTTTCTTTTTGCTGAATATTTTAAAATAAATAAAACGAAATTACATATTTTCATGCATAATAAAAGTAAATGAAATAAGGGATATATTCTCATAAATGATGCACGAAAAGAGCTCAGACAGTCTCAGAAGATTCAAACATGTAATAGTACAGGTTTTTTTTTTGTGTAATTGTTAACTCAGACGCAAAAATATCCAAGCTATCACATTTTTTGAATAATTCACAAAATGTATGAAAGAAAGCATCTCATAAATAATTTTGTTTAACTGATTTCACAAATATTTTGATGTGACAACATGTAGACGACTGAAAGTTATATTTTTTAAAAGTCTGGATGAATTAATTTAATACCTCTAAGAGAAAGAGTGTTATTAAAAACGTGAGTCACGTAGTAAATGTCTGAGTCGCTTCAGACATTTGACAGCTGACATTTATGGTTTCAAACTTTAAAATTTCTTTTAAAATATTATGCAAATGAGCTTCAGTTTATTATGCAAAGGGTTGACAGAAAATTAATTGGCAAAAGCTAGTCTTTTTTTTGTATGCCGACGCACATCTAATCAAAGTGACATTAAATTATTTCTCCAATTTAAGATAAGAAATTAAAAAAAAATTATGTTTTTGACAGATTTGATGATTAAAGTGCCTCCCTTTTTTTTAGCAAACTTAAATCTCATTGAGAAGCTTAAAGGGAGCTGAATATTTCTTTGAAGAAAAAAAAATCTTTAGAATTATTTTAAAAAGATTAATTATTCACCAGATTTCTTGTAACAGGAATGATTCAAATAAGATCAACAATGAGTTGAATTTCTTCGAGTAAAAAAAAAAAAAAAAAAAAAAAAAACGAAAGGAGTTACTACAGCTAATGATTTCCAAAGCTTAAATGCTTAAATAAAACTTGACTGATTCTTTTTTTACAGTCTTTAGCACATTTTACGCTGAGAAAAAGTAATTCAATATTTTTTTACAGTTATTTTTAAATTCGTTCGGAAAAGAAGAATTTAAGCGATTTTTTAAAATTTTTGATTCCTATTATATATTTTGAATAATAAATGATTTCAAGTAATTGAAAATAATTTTCTCACTTGTTTTTCTAAGCGCCTCTAATTATGAGCCTGTTTGATGCGAAAGGTTTTAGTAATGTTTCGTTTCTATTTTGAGAAATGTGTTGATTTTTTTTTTTTTTTTTTTTTTTTTGTGATGCAGGAGAAAATACTGAGAGCATTGTACTTTATTTTCTTAGCTTCAAATACTGTCAAACATCAGTTAACAAAAGCTTGAAAAAAATAATTTTAGAAGATAGAAAATATTAAATAGAAAGGAAACATTCAAATTAATATTTATGTCTAATTACTGAAATGCGAAAGAAATTGTAAAACATCACAAAACATAAAAAAAGCTAAGTAAGATACAAATTTATCTGAAAAAAATACTAGGTCTATGAATGATGACAAAAATAAAATGAAAACATGGAAGAGATATAAAGACTAGACATTGGAAAATCAAAGATAAAAAGAAAGAAAAACCATAAAGAAAATATACTAATTTTAGATTATCTGTCTAGTTTAAGGCAGATGTGTTTGTTAAATTCGCTTTACTCATTAGACTTCCCTAAACAGAAATGTTATAAAACCAAAATTTCAAAATATCAAAGATATAAAAGCATGTTTAAGTATAATATGTGTATAAACACAGAGATATATACAAGATTTAACTCATGAATAAAGAAAAAGATTAATGTAAGTTATTAGGAAGCAGATTAAAAAAATCTAAAAAATGACACGAGAAGCAAACAATAGAGAATAGAAAAAAAAAAAGGCGAAGAGCCCGCCAAACGAAGAAAGAAATTAAAAATAAGAAGTGCAAAGCAGTGCCATTTATCAAATAGAAGAGAAAGATAGAGATAGAGTGAAAGAAAGAGTTCACTATACACAAGATAAAAAGAAAGATTAAATTTAAGAAGAAAATTTAAATAAAAAAAGGCATTTTTAAATGAATAATAATTCAAAAACTGAACAATTACTCTGTTCTATAATTATTATGTTTTAAATTACTTTTTATGAAATTCAAAGGATAATAAGCTTGCTAACAAAGTTTGTGAGGATTCTTAAGGTTTGTTTCTAAATAACATACACATTATTCAGGAGTCTAATGTTACTTAAAATATAATTATGAATAATATTTTTTAAGTTACTAAGATTTCAGAAGCTAGTCAATTTAAAACAAAATTTGATATTAATTTGCTGCTCCATTTTTTCAATGACAATGACATACACAAGCTTTACGCAATGGAACACTGCCAAATCGTAACTAATTGGAAAGGAATGCAATCCCTTGATACTCGTAGTTGAAAGTCAATACTACATTATCATGTAGGTTTTATAGAATTAATGCCATTTGTACTTTTTCAACAACCAATATCTAGGAACTTTTTGAATACCCTGTATATGTAGAATTGCTCAATTATGTTCATTAGATTATATCGAAATATTTTTGTCGTGTTATAGATCTGTGTACCATTTAGATTATTAGGAATAATGAAAATTCCTGGGTGCTTAATACATCTAGGTCTTGAAGTTCTCAAGGGGCATAAATGTCAAAAAAGTTAAGTGAATGATATAAATATTAAAATAAATACCTTTCTAGAGTTGTATTATGTTCACAAATATCTAACAAATCAATAGATTCACCGGAGGAGGTGCAAATGAGATACAATACAAATTTTAAATGTATTCTTGATTTACTTATAATTGCATAATAAACATTAAAAATCGTTGATACCAATTTCATTCAGACCGTTTGGGGGATCTAAAATGAGACAAAGGTACTTAAGTGTGATTTTATAGAAATAATAAATGCGATAATAAAAACATGTACTTATCGTATGTTATTTATTTATTTTTTGCTGTGTTACAAAGTTGGAACCTAAAATTAGTAGGTACAAGGGAATACTTTCTACTAAGGGTGTTCAATTGAAAAAGTACGAAACGTAACTGTTAACATATTTGCCCATGACGCTATAGGAGAACGTAGTGAGACATCTAGGGATGCGAATGGAGTCTCCGACGTGGATCGGAGCATGCGCAGGAGAGAGCAGAGGCTCATATAATGAGCGCCCGTCCAATTGACGTGGCAGTGCGTGTTCAGACATGATGGAGTTCACATTGTAAAATTCGACGATTGAGGAGCAGCGAGGCGTTATTCGATTTCTGCGGAAGGTGTTAAACCGGCCGCTATTCATCGCCGAATGGTGACCATATACGGGGAAGACTGTGTATCCTACAAGTCAGTGAGAAAATGGTGTGCCCATTTTCGTGCAGGTCGTGAGAGTTTCGTTTATGACCCGATCTCATCGACAAGGTGGACGACCGAGAGAAAAGTGATCTGCGAGTCACATTGCGAATGTTGGCGATGAAGGTGGATGTCAGCGTTGGAACAGTGTGGACAATTGTTAACGAAATGTTGCGTTATCGGAAGGTGTGTGTGCAGTGGTACCAGTGAAAGGAACTGAATATGGGGCTAGCATTTCAACATCTGTTTCGGTATCATGAAGACTCCACTTTCCTGGAGCGGATCGTCACAGGTGAGGAGAGCTGGTGTCATCACTACGAGCCAGAGACAAAGAGAGGCAGCATGCAGTGGATGCAGGCGTCGTCACTTACCCCAAAGACGTTTAAAGCTGTGGAGTCAGCAGGCCAAGTGTTGCTCATCGTCTTTTTCGACATCCAAGGTCTGCTATTTATTGAATTACTGGAGCACAGAAGAACCATTAACTCCGATGTGAACTGTGAGACACTCCGAAGCCTACGAAGGTCCATCAAGAACAAAAGACCAGGGCTGCTCACGGAGGGTGTGGTCAGCTCCATGATAACGCGAGTCCACACGTCTTGAGGATCACACACGCAGAACTGGCTAAGCTCAAGAGGAAGCAGCTTGACCATCCGCCCTACAACCCGGACACGTAACCCTGAGATTTCCATGTGTTTGCTCCAATAAAAAAACATCTGAAAGAAAAGTGCTTCAACTCGGACGACGAACTCAAGTACAATGCGAAGGACTGAGTCCTGTTACGACCACAGGAATTCTGGGAACAAGGAATTCTTCGGCTTGTTAATGAATGTGATCGCTGTGGTCCGGACTATGGTGTATACTTTAAATAAAGTCTTCTTTTATACCCAGTGTTTTTTCGTACCTTTTCATTTGAACACCCGTTGTACATTTTCTAGACATAAGTTGTCTTTTCATTGATTCTGACACACATGTTCAAATAATATACGCACATATTTTATATTTCATTTTTAAAATTTGCCCTGTCACACTTTTCAGATATCGACAACGATAATTAATTTTAAATTTGAAGAAATGTTAGTAATAATAATTTAAACGTAGTAGCTTTCTTAACAACTGTCCGAAAAGTAATATAATACATTATATAAATATGAATTTATTTCATGACACAAACATTTTTACGATTTTATGTGAAATAAAGAATTTTCTCGTTTCCATTTGTTAATCAGTATATTAACATTATTTAAGGAAATATAAAGCCTGCAAAATTATTTTCTTCATTGCAAGTCTTTTGAGTGATTCAAAAACATTTCACAAATGGTTATCAAAATTTATTCAAACAGAATTACCTTCCGTCTCAAATATTTTTATCAAAATAACAGACTTTCATATATTTCATTCATTCGAAGTCCTATGAAGTGATTGTTTTTATACGTGAATGTAACAGCTGTTCATGAATATTGTAATTTAGCTGCTTATTTTTAAAAGGGAAATAACGTCTCTCAGACCTAAGATTATGTATATTGCTCAGACTGAAAGCTTATTTCCTTTAATAATATTAACTTCACAAGGCTTTATTCAGCATAATGGAATCTAAATGTAGAAGAGTGTTTTTGAATAAAAAAAAAATAACATTGGAAATGCCTACAAAGATTTTTTACCATGTCGATAGAATTGAGAAATTTTTACACTGGCAGACTATAGGATTATGATTATTTTTTTATCGTAATTAATTTCTTAATTGCATTAAAAATTAATATTTTCTCATCAATATTTTGACATGGGAAATAAATTAAAATGTTTAACAAATTGTCTTTAAGTAAAGATATTCTGTATTTCCTATTTCCTGTCGTTGTATTATCACCTTGAGGCACAGGCTTGACCTTGAGTATTGCTTTGGTCGTTCTAAAATTCGAAATTTTTGTTTTCCGGATTTTGTTATTTAATTTGCATTAAAATGACAATGGAAATGTCCGAAGAAACGTTTTCCTTGCTGATAGCATTGAGAAAATATAATAATAATAGATAACTGTTATATGATTATTTCTTTTGATAGTAATTAGTTTTTTAAATTTATATTTTGCACGCTTTGAAAATTTACATTTTCTTAGAATATCAGCACTTGTAATAAATTAAAATGGTAACCAACCTGTACTTAAAATAAAGATATTTTCTGTTTTCTATTTCATGTCGATTTAGAGAATGTTGTTTTGGTGATTCCAAAATTCTCTCGAAAGATATGTTATCTTGTCATTTGACTTTGTAATCATTGCCATTTTACTTTATCCAAAACTATGATTTTTAACCATTATTTTCCCCATTGCTTTGATCCGATTAAGACTAAAATAACATAAAAATGGAAACCTATGCAAATAACAATAATGCTATCATATGCTCAGATAGAAATGAAATAAGAAAACAGAAATAACTTTCATAAGTACGTTTTTTGGTGTGCTCTGGCTTCACGTTTCAATTGTGTTTGAGCCTGTGCCTCAAGGTGATAATATCGTTGCCATATTGCACAAGAGAAACTTCTTCTTAAAGTTTATTGTTTTTAATAAATATGGGTGATGTGTGTCACTGAAATGACTTTTATCAAATCTTAGCCCTTTGCCTTACTATCCCTTTACCAATTCTTATTCTTTGATAAATTTCACGATATTTAGGGCATTGGATCGAAAATATACTCACTTTTTAGTTTAATTTTAAAATGACGTCTTTGATTTTTTTTTTTGGAAAAATATTAAGTTTCTCTTAAGTATTGAGTTCTTACTTTTTCTTTTAGTACTTCAATTATTTGTGTGCAAAACATATTTTGGTTACTTTAAGGTAACAGTGCCCCTTCGATGAAATTTTTTTGAATTAATGTAAATTTTGCATATAAATGAATATTTTATGACCTTATGGGGGCTTAAAAATTAGAAAAAACACACAAGAAAGGTTTTGTTAGTTATTTTTACTGTCAGAAGGGCATTTTATGCAAAAATAAGTAAAAATTAAGACTTTCTGTAAAACATGGTTACTCAAAAGAAAATAAATACAATGAGATTTTGTAAATTGAATAATACAGAATATAACCTTATTTAGTGAATACACACACACACACACACACACATATATATATATATATAAGTGCCTCAGAAAACCATGCAAAAAGTTCGTGTAAAAATACATGCGTCATTTGGTAAATTTTGGAGATATGTTCCACAACTTTAAAAAATCATGTAAGACGAAAAAACTCTACATATTTTCCGCAAACACCGTGCAGAAAAGTAATAATTAAATCTATATTGCATATTTATAAAATAAAAACAATTCATTTTTATTACAAAAATTTAAAATTAGAGTACAGGGAAAATTCTATCCATAGCTACATACAAGAAAGAAAATTCAAATTGAAATTACGAATAAATCTTCTAACAACTATTCATCACTACTTAATAAAAAAAAAGGTGCACATTTATTACGAACTGGATCAAAAATGCTCCCATCAGCATATGCGTCAGATATGTGTAGCACAACTGTAGGCTTTGATACAAATGAAGAATTTCGTTCGTTATTAACAGCCTCTGTTGGGTTTTTTGTTGTTACAAAGTCTGTTATTAGCAGCATTTTTTTTTTGGCTCCTCAAGTTGCTTATATAATTCTTGATATATTGCTACACAAAACCGACGATTACGTTGAAATTTAATGCACTCTCTATGTTAGGATCATGAATCAGAAAATGTTGATCCATAGCAAATTTCAAGCCCTCGCGAATTAAATCAGCTGTTAACAGCTGAGCTTTATCTTCAACTATGTCATTATCGACTTCTTTGTTATCATAAACCGTCATAAATTCGATCAAGTCGTCCGCATCCAAAGGGCTTTCTAGCATCAATTTTTTTATGTCAGCCGTTTGCGCACAGCTTTATTTTTCTACTACAAAACTTCCACTTTTGACGCATGCTGGAAAAATGTTTTTCGAACAAACATTTAAGGTCGATTGGTGCAACTGTTTGATGACAAAAAGAGCATGCGTAATACAATTCATAATCGTAAACTTTCTCCAAGTTTCCACAACTGTCAAATTTATTTCTTCCACTGAGTCACGTTTGCTTCATGTAGTACATTTTAAATGCTGCTACAATACCCTGATCGAGTGGTTGAACCAAAGAAGTGGTGTTAAGTGGTAAAAATAACATTTGAATATTTGGAAAACCTTTTTTTTTTTGGCATTCGTGTTTAAAAAAAAAATTCGGCCAAAAAAGTTTTTTGTGTGCCGAATTATTTCAAAATTGTGTAAAAAAATAGTTTTGTATATATATATATATATATATATATATATATATATATATATATATGTGTGTGTGTGTGTGTGTGTGTGTGTGTGTGTTTGTTTGTTTGAAGGTATATTGTCACCTTAATACAATTTAATTTTAAAGTTTACACTTCCCAGATACGATGCTATATATTTATACTCTTTGAGTTATTTCAAATAGAAATTGTATTTTGCATAGTTTAATGCTAACTATTCACAGCAAAAGAGTATCACATCTAACAAGTTGCTGTCAAGAGCAAAAGCACATTTTCTGAGCCGTGAAACTAAACTGAGTTTTAAAAAAAATTGCTTGGACATGTTCAATAATAGAACACTTACATTAAATTGATCAACTTAAAATAATAAGTATTTGTGCAGTAGTTTCAAATTTTTCTAATGTATAGGAATTCAATATTTATTTCAATAAATTAGTTTTGAAAATAACTGATTTTTCAATTAATCTTTGTAAATAAAGTGTATGTTAAAAGTTTTAATTATTTCAAACTGGAAAATTTATGTTTTCCATATCAAATAAGTTCTAGAAGAGAATATACATTTCATGAAATATATTTAAAATGTTTTAATGAAAATGATTGGGACAACTTTTCCATCTTACATTAACTGATTCTTGCTGAATTTAATTTGTATGTATCTATACCATAAAAAATAAACAGATTAATTTTTTGAAGTTGCATTCGAGAATTTCAGTATAATTGAAAATCATTAAGACTTTTAAAAGAGGATTATGTAGTAAAAATATATTTTACTTGATCATAGAACTCTGATTAAATGTATCATAACTATTAAATATGGATAATGTGATTAAAAAAAGAGGTACAGTATTTTAAAACATATTAATTTACTTTAAAAATGTTCATATAAAAATTATATTCCTTAACATAATTATTTCTACATTTTTAATGCTAATATTTTAAAATATTGTCCTTAAGGTATACGAAGTTTACAACCAGTACAATATTGCTTACGATGAAATGCATTCCGATAAATCGATGGTATAAGAATATGAAGTGAATGGAACTCTGATTGATAAGTTAAATTAATTTATGTAGCATATTTATCTATAACTGAACAAAAATGAATTCAAATATAAATTCATGAAATTCTATGAAAATAAACTCCACTAATGCTAGGCACTAAAGTGAAAATTGTGTTTAATTTTCAAACGTGTAAATTTTATGTAATAAGTTGGCTTTTAATTAATTTATGGAGACGCCTTATTTTGTAAAAATAGTTATTTTTAAGAATGTGGGAAATAGACGCAATTAAAATTTATTATATTTTGTTGAAAATGACTTAAGGAGTCATTGAAAGAAAGATCTGTTAAATTTCACAAATTAGATTAAAAAGATTAAAACTATTGTTGAAGAAAGAAAAAAAAATGGATATATATCTGTACTATTTACTTACACAGCTACTTTTAACTAAACCATAGGTATAAAATATTAGTAATTTTGTATTAATAATATTTTAATAATAATCATTATTTATTATGTAAGTAATATACTCATATTTTTATAGTATAAATTACTAAATATTTTTTCCAAACAAACATAAAAAAAACAATTAATAATTAATGCAGTTTCGTCATTTTTAGAGTGCGTAATTTTATAGGGGCTGGCATTAAAAATGAGCAGCTTATGCATTATTTTAACTATTCCGGAACTTTCCTAGGTTATTATTAAAGTGAAAGTCAAACTGTCCTGATGAAACTAAATATTGAATTTTACAAAATGAAATCAACGGATGTTACAGTTAAACTCAGCTTCCCTTTATTCTCTTTTAATCTGAAAAATATAGTACTTCAGAGAAGAAAAAAACACCTTTACTTCTTCCTTTGAATTAAAGTAATTACATACTTCTTTCCCCAATACCAGCCAATTGTCACAATGGAGAACTAAAGATTAAATAATATTATATTAACTCTCTGAAAGGCTTCTTTTCTTCGAAAGAAAATTTGTTTTTTTTTTTACGATTCTTTCCTTTGAAACTATTTTTGAATCGATTTTCCCAATATGTGTGATTCAAAAACTTAATTAAATAGAAGTGAATCAAACATTTTATTTTTAGAAAGGAATGAAGAAAGCAAAATAATCGAAGAGTACTCTCTCTCTCTCTCTGTTCGTAACGTTATTTATGCTTTATACATCACCCGACTTCCTGTCAATTCTGACTTCATGTCGGAAAAAAATACATACCTCCTTTCTATCTCCGTGACAGTCAGAAACAAGAAAATTATCATCCTGTGAAACGGCAAATGCCTTTTCCCCCCATTAGAACTAAGGCGTTTTTGTTTATTATTTTGTGATATATAAGAAACATTAAAAGCAGTTATGGAACATTGTATTTTTTTTCATAAAAGCTCACTTTTCTAATAAAATTCTTACTCGAATATACTTCAATAAACATTCTAATATTAAACTCAAGAAGAATATTTGGTACTCGTTATGGGAGTTACATCTTTTGCTATTTAAGGGCATTTGTATTTGAAGATGTTGTTAAATAAATATGAGTAACAATTTTTTATATCAAGCTTTTATTTAAAGATGTACAAAGATGTATTTTATAAAATGTATAAAAATAAATTTCGAATGAAAAATAATATATAATGTATGAAAACTTGAAGCGCTTTAAGTAGATACCAAGGTTATTACTAATAAACTAAGTATTATATCTACTTACTTATATATGAGATCGAAAGCATAAATGCCTCAATATTTAAGAAAAATTATTTGTTGCTTTACATTTTAAGAATATTTATGTCTTTTTTAAATCCATCTTTAAATAAAAGCCCGATTAAATTATTTTAATTATATTTATTTGATTCTTTTTAGTCTCAAAATTTAAGACTATAAAGCAATTACATGAGGTAGACGTGTGTGCAAAATTTCATCTTAGTTTGATGTGGATAAATGAAAGCCCCCCCCCCTCCACTAAATCCGCTACTGCTTGAGCATACCATAGTATTGTGCTGAAGACTATACATGTATGCAAAATCTCGGCTCTATCGGATGATAGGGAATGGGTTAAAAATGAAATGGAGTCCATGTTTTGAACAGGAAAGATATATTCTTTTTTTGTACATACATATCATCTTATATCATACATGAATATCATGAATATCGTAAGTGAAATAGAAACCTGTAATAAAAAGGAAACATTTTTAAAGGATAAAAATTTTTCTTCAGTGATCAAATCGATCAATTTATTTTCACTGAGAAAATAATCTGCAACATAAATAAAAATGGAAATATTTAAGTAATTTTAGCATTCTCTCTAACTAGTTTCACCCAAGCAGTATTTGAATAAGTCCATATATTCACGAAATTGCTTAAATGTTATATAAAAACAGTAAAAGATGAAAAATCAATGTAATCAACCCAAAAAAAATTTGTAAATTCGTAAAGAATATCTATTTGATTCTGAAGTTGTAATATTGGTTTGAATGTTGCAGAAGCAAGGGAGGTTTTACTTTGATTAAATTTTACTTAAGTACTACATGTGTTTTCACCGTAGTTTCTCATTACCCACTTTCACGGAAAACGTTTTTCTATAATTTGTATAAAAGTAACCATAGGAGGCTATTAATTTTTTTTTATTTTTAAATGTAATCTACAAATAAAAATTTCCAAATACAATCTCTAGATTTAGTGACATTAAATTTCTCTAATAGAAGTGTCAAATAAATATTATTCAGAATAAAATGATCGTACATATGTGTCAAAGGTATCATTCATTTTTATATATGGTAACAGATCTAAAAGTATTAGAAGGAAATTAAAAAAAATTTAAGACGATTTTTTATTACACCCAGATTGAAGCTGTACTTGTACAGTATTAATTAAAGTCATAAAGGCTGATTTTGAGAAAAAAAATTAAACTTCATTTTGGGTGATCAACGTAACACAATCAGAAGTATTTTTTATTATAACTTTATATCTTATTCATTAAAATTTAAAAAGTTCAGGACATAAATATTGATTGCTTTTAAACTGGTTTTTATGAATTCAAAAATTACCACACATGTATGTAATTAACATAGAATTTCCAATTAAAAATACCGTTTTCCTTGAATTTATCATGTGCGACCAATGTAATAGATTTAATTAAAAAAATTGTAAAATTTTATAAAATGTATTCTATGATATTATTACAGATATATTTCTTCAGATTTTTATTACTAAGTAATAAATAATAGAACTAATGAGATTATTAAGAACTGTGTAAAATTTTAACAAGGGGAAAGAAGCTCAGCGGCTTATCTTCTTAAGGTAGGTGCGGGCACCATGACCCCGAGGCACACTAGTGATATTTTTCTATCCTATGGGTTTACTGTCTCTGGTGAAAACACTCACCCAGGATACCCTAGCTATCTCATTCTCTATTCTCAACCCTTCCTCTTGTACATAAGTGTTAACAATTTCTCTCTTTTTTTTCAAATGCTTAGGTCACATCTACACCTGGTTTGGTGCAGCATAGCCGCCTCTGGCTCTTGCGGCATTAAATTCCAGCATCAGAACGAATCCAAAAGTGAAATTTCATAATATATTAGGCCAAATAACACATTAGCACATTTTTAATTTTATTATTTACAAAATTTAGGCCAAATAACCCTTCAAAATTTTGTCAATAATAAAATTAATAATGTATATAATATCGAGTTAAAATACTAATTATAAGCTGTTATTTTATGCTATCAATTACTTGCTTTTAAAATGAGTTGTTTTATATTAGGTTAAGCCATAAATAACTTACTATATAGGTAGGTAGAATCTATTGTTATCACTTACCCATTATGAATCACTGGGACAAACGAGATTTTTCATTCACAAAATAGATAAGGATTCAGTTTGTCTTGAGTCAACTGTTTTGAGCGATGCATGTTAAATTAAATTGTTGTTCCTGTTGTTTCTAACCTCTAAAAGCAAGAGTGAAAAAATACGTAGTTGTCTTGTGATTTTTTTGGAATTTAAATAATGCAATAGTGCAATGGTGTCAGCTGAAAAAAATATTCAGAGTGAATGTTAAAAAATTAATGACGGATCAGGCTGTTAAAACATTGGTTTGCAAATCCCGTCTGTTGATACGACCTTAAAAGACGAACTGAGTGTGGAACGTCTTTCCGCAATTGATGAAAACCTTTTAAAGGCAAGATTGAAGAAAAACCTATGTCAATCAGCAATAGAAATTACAAAAAGTTGAATACATCACAATCAACTGTTTACCACCATCTGGAGAAATTAAGGAAAATCAACAACTTAGGAGTGTAGGTACCTCACAATCTCAATGAACGGAATAAAGAAGATCACGCATCAATCTTCACAAGTTTGCTCAAGGATGTCTGATAAAAATCGACCCTAATTTAGACAGGATTACCAATATAACAGGTGAGGGAAAATGGTTTACCTACGATAATATCGTCCTCAAAAGACAATTGATTTATAAGAATCAGCCATCCCTACCAGATGCAAAAGTAAACATCTATGGGGGAAAAAATTCATTGTGTGTATGGTGGGATTGGCGAAGTATAATTTTTCACAAGAGTTGTTAAAGTCACGTTTAACGATTACTGCTGATACATGCGTTCAGAGGCTACAAAGAATGAAGGAGAAACTGTAAAAAAAGCTTCCTACACTTGTCAATCTCCAAAACTTTATTCTTTTACTCGACTCTATGTGACCACATACAACAAGTGTGACTCAAGAAAAAGTTTTTGAGTTTGGTGGTCTTGTCTTACCACACTTGCCTTATTCTCCGAACCTTCTACCGACAGATTAGGATCTTTTCTGTTCCTTACAAAACATTTTGAATGGAAAAACATTCAATTATGTAAAGCAAATATGTCAAAACTGTAGAAAATATTTTCTTATCCAAACTAATCAAATTTTACAAAGGAGGAGTTCATTAAGCTGTCGGGAGAAGATGGGAGATGTTTATACATAATAGAAGTGAACAAATAATAAAATGATGTAATTCTGTTACTTAAAGAAAGCAAAATAAACTGCTGATAAAAAAGGAAGTTATTTATGACTCGGTCTGATAATATCGATTAATTATTCGCATGAATTGATAGTAAGTGAAATTTTTCTTCAAGCCAGAAACAGTTTTGTCACCTTATCATTTGTAACATGAAAACAGTTATAAAGTTGTTAAAATATTGTTTGTAATATATTTTAAGCATTTATATAAGCAAAAAACATCATTTTTTATCTATACTATTGTACAAAGAACGCCTTAGATTTAATTTTTAACGTGAAAAACTATTGAAACAATGATACAATGTGAGAAAATCACAAAGGAAGAAAACAATTAATGAAAATAAAAGAATATTGTTTTAAAATGAATATTTATTGTTTTGAAACAAAGGAAGAGAAAAATAAATGAAAATAATAGAATATTTATTGTTTTCAAACAAAGGAGGAGAAAAATAAATAAAAATAAAATAATATTTTCTTGTTTTCAAAAGCTTCTTTTAACATTTTAAAATTATCAATTCATGTTAGCTTTTAAAAGAGCCTTAATTTAATTACTATGCTACAAAGTACAAATATTTTCAGATCGAATTTGAAAGTCTGATGTATCTGATGTAATAATCTGTTATTATGATAAAATACATAATTTTTTAAATCCCTCTCTCTTCTATTTTATAAAATTCATCTTTTTTTTTATGAAAATGTATCTCTTATTTATAAAAGCATTGCTGATAAATGCATATTTTTTTTAAATATCTATGAAAAAATGAGAAGGTTATTTACTCATACGTATTAAAACCTTCCAAAATGTGAACTTCATATTTCGTACAAATAGAGCATTAAAACTAATTGAAATTTTACACATTCCTATTTATTTTTAATGAATTTCACCATTACAAAAAAATAAACACACACCTTATTTTTCGATGAATATTATGTTGGATCTTGTTGTTATTAAATTACATGTATTTTCGTTTTGTAAAGTGTGTATACATCAAACTCTTTAGGGATGCTTATTCATCAAAATGAGTTCCATCGCCAACGCTTTTTGATCTTTTCAATGGTTGCAGCACTTTTCGCCGCAACGGTATGAGGGAAAAAAACAGAATCAAAAATATACACACAAGTTAGTAATTGCCTGAAAGCCCCTTGAGCATTTACTTCAGAAATTCAAACTATAGAAATGGCTTTCATGATAGCTACAAAGTACTCCTGTATGAGTATCCCATTATAAATTTACTATTTATGTGTAGCTATAAGTTTCTTATATTTACATTTAAGGGGACTTAGTACCTTACGAAATCAAAAGTAGAACATTTTGACAAACTTTTTTCAATTCTTCATAAAACAACAATTTTTGCTCATTTCAGTATGAAACTTTGCCAGTTTGTGTAATAAAGTGCATAGTTTAAAATATTGGGTCAAGGTTTGCTATTAAATTAATATATTTTCTTATACAATAAGAAATATGCGTACAAAAATTTGAAAAATAAATTAGCTTACCTTACGTTACCCGCAAGATAACTTTTGAAAGATGTACAGTAGAACCATAATTCTTATACCAAATTAAAGCTAAATAATGACCTTATTCTGTAAACCTCAAATTTTAAATTTACCTTACATTAAAAAAATTTGAAAAATTAAAAATTTCATCAAGTTTGTATTTAGTAACTTTTTTTTATGTATCATGTTATAAAATAAAATCTAATCATCCTATTAACAAAATTGAGGTTCACAGAGTAAATATTTACGAGTACAACACTCATGTAAAATCTTAAAGCTCTGCATGCAAAAACATTTTTTTTAATCCTGTGGGAAAGTGTGAAAATAACAAACTGAGAAAAAGAGGTTTGTTTACATTGCATTACATAGAACAAGCCACTTTAGACATTTGCATTTATTGTTGCACAGGACGTAATAACTGTCGGATTTTGACGCGGTTTGTTTTAAAATGCTCCTAATATTCAGTACTATTTTTTAAAATCAAATTTGAAAAATTGAACTTTTGAAGGTGCAAAGGTACTAAGTCCCCTTAATAATTCACTAATTGTATGGAAAAAAAACCCGATGCTATTACTTTTCACTTATATTTTATATTTGGAAGACTTTAGCATATTAATGCAATCATGCAATGTATAATAGTTTGGAGTATGCTTTTGGTAATGAGTGTCATCTTTTGATTTAAGAAACTTTGGAAATGTACGAGTTCCGTCCATAACAGTCGATTGTCAAGGTCAAAGTTTATAGTACAAATTGATTTTATGAGATTAAAATTTTAATACTGAAATTAATATTTGCATTTCAGTAACATAATAGCAACTGACCTCAATATTCTGAACTAACAACGGATGATGAGATCGATATCTCAGTTAATACTTCTTTCTTCAAGATTTCGTTCACGATAGCCTAATGACTAAGGTTGTTAGTTCCGTGGCAGGCGTTATTCAAGTCACAGTGCAGAGCTCTGATCCGTTGTATGGTATACTGGGGGCTGCTGCATGTTAAACAGCCATCTAAGTCCTCACGTGTAAATAAATGAAAAATGCGAATATTAGATTTCATTACTAGGAAAATATGTTATAGAGCAAAATAACAAATTTCGTCTTATGTTATGCAAAAACCAATCCAAAAGGCAGAACATTCAAAAAATAATATATAAAATATTCCATGTTGACTTTTTAACTTAGATGTGTCTTTTTTTGCATACTTCATGCAATGGAATTTTAAGGATGTAATTAACAATTAAGAAAAACTTCGAAAAATTTGTGTGTAATTTAGACTATTTTAGGGTCTTAGTATACGAGTACATAATTATTCAAATCGTGTTAACAATAATTTAATCATCAGTACTATATAAACGTTATAGATAGCTT
Organism: Nephila pilipes; assembly: GCA_019974015.1. Lineage (NCBI taxonomy): Eukaryota > Metazoa > Arthropoda > Arachnida > Araneae > Nephilidae > Nephila > Nephila pilipes. The sequence continues at coordinate 255,308 of BMAW01076940.1, read as the reverse complement.
TTATTTACTTAGATTCTAATGGAAATATTTCAATGTAAATTAATTTGGCTAATGCATTTGATAAAATGGTAAAAATCTAAAGATAATTATTCTTTGAATTCATCATATACAGTTTTCGTAAAAAGAATTCTCTTCTAAAAGCTTTTACTTCAGAAACTATAAAAAATATAACACAACACCAGATATTATTAAAAGCTTTTCTAATCGATGAACATAAGATTTGTTCACTCAAGAAAGGAGAGGGTTTCACTTGTTTAGATATTTTATGAAGTGACATGTATTAACATCCGACTGTATGTTTATTAGTTAAGTTTCATTTAAAATTCTACACAATTTTGTACAAAAGAACTAACAAAATATAAAAATTCTGATTAAACATAAATTATAAGTGCTAATACCAGTAGAAAGACTTAACTTACAAGACAAAAGTACATTAACTATACCTAAGAGAGAAGAACATTTCAAGATCTTCACTATAAATTGAAAAGAATTTTTTTTGCCATTTATTGGAACATTTTTTAACCATATTTGCTGAAGTCTTTTAGTGTGGTTTAAACAATTTCCACCAATTAAAGAATTTTACTTCCTGGTCTGCATACTAACCAAATTTCGTCTCTATATTGAATTCCTCGAAATTTCTAACGTAGAGAACTAATTTGAATAAAAGAACGTGGGAATCCCAAACATTTTGGTACTTTTTATCTCCCTGATTTCTATTCATTGGCTACTAGGTAAATAACAGTCTAAGCACTTATCATGTCGAAAAGGCCTTAGTTCACGAATTGGATGCACCAAGAAATATCTTGAGAAAAGTTGTTTAGTTTTCGAAAAGTAATTAGGAAACTGTCACATCATGTTATTCTCCAGCTACCTTAAAGCCTTATAAACCTTTGTAGGAACTTTGTATAACCTAAGAATATTTGATAGATTTACCGAGGTGATTCTAGTCGTTCTTTGTTAGGCTATTAAGGCATCAAGAGACTACTTCACAGTTTTCTGATCAACAATGCGTCATCTCTGGGGACTAAATGGAGGCCTTCGATTTTATCCCATTAGCACAGAATGTTTATAGATTGCTTAGCTGAAGGAAACTAAGGATTTAGTTTACTGTGCCAAGAGTTGCTTACTCAGGAAATAGTTTCCCATACATGCACTTTGTTGCATTATTTACTTTATTGTTTCGTATAAACACTTATGACAGGAATATTTTATTGGATTGTAATTTATAAGCTCTTACTACTATTTAGAGATATTTGCTGACAAAATAGTCACAATAATTTCGTAAATAACTCTGTTATACTATTTGTATAATTACATTTTCTAGAAAATAATCCGTATTTTTTACTTGAATTGAGAGAAATATTTGCAAGCAGCCTAATTTCGCATTAACATATAATGTCTCTAAAAAATTTTATGCATATGTTATAAAGCTTATTTATTATTGTCGGTTCAGAGCTTTTATTTTAAATTAAATAGAACATTTAGAGTTAATAAATTTATAGTTAAGGACCCTAAATTCTCTTAAGTACAAGGATTATTTCTTAAACTTTTTTTTTGTCTTTTATGATTAATAAAATGGAAAGCAAAAAGGGATTTAATACAGTTATAATAATTCAAAATGAGATGATTATGAATTTTAATGTATATATCTTTGCTGTGCCTGAATCAATAGAAAAATCAAAAATAGTAAAACTAATTTAAGCAAAATTTTATTATTTTAATGCATTATTAATAAAATAAATATATTTAAGTAAAAAAATTAATTTTAGCTTCTGATAAAGGAAATGTATTTCTGGCAATATTTTAAAATGTGAGTTCTAATTCCCCTTGAAGAAAAAAAAAAATTCAATATGTTAAAAAAAATGATGAGATATAAGAGTCTAACTGTTTTCGTGTGAAATAAGAAGCATTTCTAACGATTTCGATTTTGAAAATTTTTTATTCCCTTTATGCAAAATAAATACAGAATATTACATAAATTAAACATTTATACACGAGTATTACATACTAATCTACTTTAGCCAAGTCTGTTTTTCAAAATTCTTGATTTGAACATCAAATATATAGAGAAGATTTTCCATAAAAATTAAATTTGTTTGTTTTGGCGAGTTCAATAAAAAGTTTCAGTCCAAATTTAAAGTTGAAATATATTTATTTGATTAACATAATTGAACCATCACAATAATATTTTAAAAACGCTAAATTTAAATATTCTTAAAGCACGCAAAACTACATGTTGATCTCAGGGCAATGTCTTCTTGTCTAAAGACAAGGAAGTCAAAAGGTTTTGATATCGCGTAAAGAGTACAAATGGCGACATCTGTCTGGGGTTTAGCTAAATAATACTCCTAACGGGGGTTTGGATAACTAGAGTATGCTATAGATGTATTTAATACGGATAAAATAAATATAACACAAAATTATATAAAATGTGTTTTTGTCTCTGCTTAAAAACCATTTTTAAAACATGAAATACATTCTACTCTCTATTTTTCATATCAGATATCACATTCAAACTGAGTGAGAAATTACAAATAAATGCATGTATATATACTTTAACTAATGATACGTAACATTTTTAAATACCTGCTGAAATGAAACATTATATAGAATCAAATATGGTAGAAAGCAAGTAAAGAATCTGTTTAATCATTTTAATCTTAAATATCATATAAATTTTAATCTCGCATTCTTTTAAACCCAAATAAGAATTTAATTTAAAGTGCTAATTTCATATTTTTTTAAAAATTTAATTATTAATGCCAAAGACGTTTAATTTCCATATCACTGATTAAAAATTAAGGATTACAATACCGGCCAACCGATGAAATGCAAATTTTAGCCTCTAATTATTTACGGTAATTCTACATTGTTTTTACTGAAAATTAGATAATTTATGTACATAACTATAATACACATTCCTTCGACACTTGTTATTACGTTATCCATGAAAGAGAAACTCAACTAGATAAAAACATAAACAAAGATGCATTATAATAATTTTTCCTTCTAGTAGGATATAAATATTTAAAAATATTAATAAAATCGTTTGCAGAGGTCTGGGATGTTTATAACAAGGAAATATTAGGAGGAAATATATTCGCTCAAATAACATACACGATTCTTTTAATAACTATTAAGCCAACAACTGTGGAATCTTAAAGAGACTTTTTAAGGGTGGGATTATTTTGAGCAAAAATTAAATCACTTTTAGAAGACCAAATGGTTAATCTTAAAACACGTTGACAAGCAGATTATATATTTATTTGTATATTTTTTAGTAGTTTTCAATGTAAAAAGTAATTCATGTTTTTAAATGTTTCTTATAATTTGTTACAAAATTGTTACATTTTACTTAATTTATTATGTTCAATTTATTTTCAAATACTTTTGTAACAAACATCAAGTAAAAAATCTTATAATTATGAATTTTTATTTCATATTCAATGTTTCAAGAATTTTTTCGATAATAGAAATAGCCATTTAATTTGCAATCCCAATTAATAACCATACGTTATTTACAGAAAAACAAACACAGATATTTTTTCTTACTTAGACTGTGTTTTTTAATCACTTTATGACTACCCTCCTGAAATGTGAAATTTTGTTTGTTGGTTTCATTTAAATAAGAAATGTTGCTTAACCAAATTAATATATCTTTAAATATACAAAGATGTAGTTGGAGACTTGAAGGAACAATTATATCTTTCTTCAGAAAACCTCTGCCTCTTTAAAATTGTGTTTTTATGATTAAATTAGGCTTCTCCAGTCAATATTTTATCATTGCTCTACAATTTGTATTTTGTTCGTAAAATGAGTACATATGGGTTTCATTATCGTAGATTAAAACCGACATCCTTAATGTATTTTCAAATATTTTTATTTTATTTTCAAAGTAGACAAAAATATGAAAGGAATACTTTTTAATCTGTATTATTTAGTTCCGAATCTGACTAATTAATTCGTAATTTATTGTAGCTTTTATTACTTGAATTTTAACCCCTGCATAGAAATTCAACATTTTTAAGAATCTTACTAACCATACATTTATTCAATACTAAAACATTCTATAAGAGAGAATCAGGTTTGCATATGTCTTTTATTTTAAGTCTATTACTATTCTAAATTGTAAATGGGAAACAAAATATAGATTGTTTTAATATGTACGACTTATCTGTATTAGAATATCGAAAATTTATAAGCTATGAATAATTTAGAATCTTTTCATCGAATCTTTCTGTTGAGAGCGAGCAAATAACTTACTTTCTTTATAAGAATGATAAAGAATAAATGAATGAAACTCGATAAAAGAGAAATATGAATCCTAATTCGAAGGATTTAGTCCCTAGAAAATATTTAATCAGATTAAATCTCTGCTTGTTCAATTTTTGAGCTAGTAAAATAATAATGTTCCCCCACACAAGACTTTGTTAAAAGAATAAAGAAATGAAACTTGCCTCTGGAAAAGTTTCGGATATAATGGTGTTAGTCAAACTATTAATGATTTAATTCGCATACATCTATGTAAGTAACATTATATTGACTGAAACATTTAGTTTAAATTCGAATTCATATAAACATATGACAAAATAATTCGAAAATGGCGGATGCTACTTCTACAGTCTTAATTTTAATTCTTAAATTTCACGAATAGCAAAACCGATGACTTAAGTCACTTTGAATTTAACATTTTAATCTATTCGGAGTTATTTTCTGAAGATTCAGGATCACGTTTAATGTTTAAATAACAATTCGCTCATTTGAATTGGATGGATTAAAATAAACGAAGAACTAATTAGTGAAATACGCAAGGAAGTCTGTGGAGGACTAAATCATTTTAATCTTTTAATAATCAGTTGTATTCATTAAATTAATTGGCAGTTTTGCTTAAGAAAATTTTACTAGATCATTAAAATTTTAAATTCATATTAAATTTTTTTCATGACAAAATTTAATAATGGTATATTCAATATATTTTTATATTAAAACTCAGAATTTTAACATAAATGCTTTAATTTATAACTAGTTTTATTATTGGAAGTAGTTTAAATAAATGTTTTCTTAAATCTATTCTTAGATGGAACGGGAGGTGTAGTACAAGTAACAACAATAAATGTTTTATTCAACAAATATATAAGGTTACCATGAAATGAGGCGGAAAATAAAATACCGAATTTAAGACTCCTTTTTTGTGACATTTGTGCTTTAAATATTATTTATAGAGCTTAGGAATTTTTTGTGCTTAATAATGATATCTTAACCATTTTATTGAATTATAAAAAGAATTTTTCGGTCAAAAAGTTTTTTTTCCCCTTAAAGTTAAATAAGGGCATGATTTTTCAGATATATTTCTATTTAGGTACCATTTTTAAAAATAATATTCCATAAATATACAAAACATTTTATTCCTTATATAGAAAATAATACACAAAATGTAGTGAACCAACTTTTTAATGATATTACTATATATTTTCTTTGAAAAAAATATAGAACTTTCTAATTTTGCAAAATTTAATTTTTTCTTCTTATTTTCATATATATATATATATATATATATATATATATATATATATATATATAAAGTTGTATATTACTTAGAGAAAAATATTTCAGGCTCACTATATGCATAAGTCTCCTCTATATAAGCATATAAAATTTGGAATTGTTTTGCGTAATAGTTTTCTTTAAAATGACAACTTAATGCATATATATATCTCGCAAAGCATGTCCATATTCAACTAAAAGGGGAGGAAACCCTTTGTGATAAGAAGTTACTTTAATAGTTCTATAAAATGTTTAAAATATCATTATTAGACACACACACAAAGTCGAAGCTCTACCAATAATTTGAAAAAATATATATCACAAAAACAAGAAGTCTTAGATATAATATTTCAGAATTCTTTCCATGTCATGGTACAGTAAAATATTACACAATAATAAATAATTTAACAATATATTTAATCATTATTTACTTCATCTCCTCTTAAAATACAGAGTAAAAGTTAATTAAGAAATTGAAAGGATTCTTGAAATATGTGTTACTGTAGTTTAGAAACTTCCTTGATTTTCTATGACGTTATCGCACTCATTATGGATGAAGTTTCAGGTTTGATTGTAGAACTCCAGACTGATTCTGAAGACTGATGAAATATGCATGAGAGATAAGTTCATTTCCGATTCCGTAAGATTTGTTGTTGTCTTTCTACCGAGGATCAAAACAAAGTGATAAAATACGTTTATCAGAAGTCATTTTCCTTCTTTTGATTGAGTGTATTCTGAAACCTAAATTAACCGAGGAATACAGACAACACTTTTCTAAAACTCGTTTCTGACCAGAGAATCTAGTTACATAAAAGTTCTATCAGATTTTCTTACAAAAATATTTGTTTCAGACTGTACTCTTTGATGATTAGATTCTTCTTTACAGTGGTATTTCACTAGGCTTTAGATTTTTAATTGACAGTAAGACTATAGTCCTGTTTTCTCATTATATTAACGTTTCCCTTAAATTTCCCATCTCAAAATAGGTACGAGTCCTAGCCAATGAATGTTTGAGTTATTTAGAAACTTTCAGAATATGATTGTGATAATGAAACCGTATCTTTATCATGGACAACAGAGTTGGCCACTCGCAAAATATTGTTGCATTTAAATTCTTCAAAATCTTCGAAAAAATAGTATTGACCAGGAAACCTGTAAAGAGTTTAGTCTATATTTTGAGCAGTACATTTGTGTGTATAACAGCGAAGCTCTCTAAATGTCCCTATAAAGCACGTTTCTCAACTTTGCAAAAAATATCACATATTTTTTTTTTCAGTAATTTCCGGTATATTTTTTCAAATAAATGTGCTAGACACGTATGAAGGATTTTATTTCAATAAATATGATCATTGTCGATAGTATGAGATGAGAGGATTATATATATATATAAGAATGTAAATAATGATTAATGTTAATTAGACATAATTTTAACTTATACAAAATCATGATAAAAACACAAATTATAACCACAAAAACATGTTTAAAAATTAATTTAAACTAAAAACCTGTAAATACTACAGAGTTAATTGAAAAAAAAATCAGTAAATTATCAAAATAAACACATCAATTAAATTAAAAATTCAATTAAAAGCATATGAAATATTACAATTAAAAGCATAAGTTTACTGATATACAAATTGCATATAAAAATTTTAATTCCAAACTTATATGAATCATTAATTAAAAATTACAACAAATAAAAATCTAAGCATATCCAACGCAAAATCAACGCTATTAACAGAAAAAAACTAAATATTTAAGAAAGTCATTAAGAAACAAATCAATATTTACGCAAATTAGATAAAAAATTTATTTGAATAATCAAACAATCTAAAATTTAAAGCCTAAAAACCGAAGCAAATTATTAAAGAACCAAACAATTTGAAAGGGGAAAAAAACTAAGGGACAGATGAGCAAAACTTATAGTAATATTAATAATATAATTAACACTATTTCCTAACTTTGGAATGGAAATCACGATTCAGTGAATTACATTATAAAAAATATGGTAACAAACCAAGAATCAGCAAATTCAGAAAACCAATCACAGAAAAAAAAGTTAAACATAGTAATAATCGTTAATTTCACTGCTAACAACCAAATTACACATAACTAAACATCTAAAATATTGTAAAACCAATTAAATATCAAAATAAAAAGAGAAATATTAATTAAGCCAAAAATTAGCAAAAAAAGTAAACATTCTAAAACAAAATATGATGTAAAGTATTACCAGTGACAAGTCATCAGAAAACATGTTGAAACCTTTTAAAAACTACAAAAACAATTACATAAAGAAATTAACTATCTAATCTTATTTAAAACTTTAACAAACTGCAAAAAAATAAAATAAGCATTACTATTAAGAAACACTTCCAAAACATATAAAATACTACACAAATTTCATACGAATACTTACGAGAGAAGAAGGGAGTACCCACTCTACTCCATGAAAAAATTCATGCTAAAGTAAAAACTGATTGAGTGATTTGAATGAAACCATATCAGACCAGTAAATTGATTGTTTCAAAAAAAATCATTTGCTTTAATTACTCAACAAAAAATTAGGGAAAAGATATTGAAAACAATATTTAACAAATTTAAAAAACCATAAATATTCAATAATAAATATCTTTAAAAAATGAAAAATAGATCGAAAAAAAAATCAAAAATGTGTCGCCATCTAGATTGAATATATATATGTAACATTATTCCTATCGACTTTTGTAATGTAACATAATATCAAATACAGTCGAGGCGTATTGACTTTTCACTTTTATTTAAAGTTGTGAGAGAGAGACCATTTTCATTAGGTATTTTGTTACATCATTTAGGTAAGAACAGAACAATTGTATAAAAAAGAGCAAGCGCAGTATGAAAGAGAGAGAACGTTTTTCGTTGCGTTTTTGCTTATATACTAGGGAAAATTCCCATCAAACGTCATAAGCACGTGGTAAGAATAAGGGGATTCCAGGGAAATATAGTAGATAGGGAATTAAAAAGGGATTGTTTTTGATAGATTTATAATTAGTTTAAGCAGAATTAATCCTTTTCAAGAGCGACGTAACAAATCATAGTATCACTTCTTTGAAGGATCAGAACAAGAATGAACCCTTTACTTTTGTATTAGGAATGAGATAGAAATAGAGTTAATTTATTATTTAGGGTAATTATTGAATAAAGTTAAACTACTATTATATATATATATATATATATATATATATATATATATGTGTGTGTGTGTGTGCGTGCGTGTGTGTGTGTGTGTGTGTGTGCGTTTTGGTGTGTGCGTGTGTGTGTGTGGTGTGTTGTGTGTGTGTGTGTGTGGTGTGTGTGTGTGTGTGTGTGTGTGTGTGTGTGTGTGTGTGTGTGTGTGTTCGAAAGTAAGTAAAATATCAATGCAATTATTCCGTGAGGTCGTTCATTCCTTTTGGTCTTAAACTATGAAATATTTCTCCATCTGGTGGAAGTATCAATCACAGTGGTAAGATTTTAACGTCGTAACTTCACTTGATGTGATGAGGATAATGAATTAATGAATCAAATTACAGTTTCCATAGAAATTTCTAAAGTTTCAGTGATTATATGTAAGATAAGACATTTCCGGGAAACAGGATAGAGATTTATTTGATTCATTTTTGTTCGTATTACGTGATTCTTATGTTACCCGCTTCTGTTAAGGAATGTCTTGCTTCAATGCAAGTGATTGAATGTAATAGTTCTTAACAGTTATAAAATCATGTATGTTTAACAAGGACATATTAAGTTTTAAGTCACACGAATGCAACACGAAATATAAATGGAGTTACACGAAGACCAAGACTAATAAAGACCAAGTTCGACATAGTTTTAAGTACATATAACATAATAAACAGAAGGAAATAGATATTCGGGACAGTAATACAAAGCAATATTTGAAAGTAATTTGTGAAACATTTAACCTTTTTTAATTTTTTATATTCTTGGTTAGAATATTTTTGCTTTTTTATTCATGGACAAGTAAAAATACTTCTAATGCTGTAAAGTTAAAAATTTTCATATAATGTTTTAATATACAATTCTAAATTGTAATAAGTACCTATATATATATATATATATATATATATATATATTGCTTTTATTTAAAGGTATATACCTTTAAAATGATAAACAACTTTTCAAACTGATTTATGTATTTAATGGTTCAATAAAATTTGCTTCAGTTAACCACCTATCAATAAGTAAACTATTGGGGTCACAACTTCGAATTTCTCTTTCAGCTATTGATTAAAATTTAAATAGTTATAATAAAAAGCTTTGATTAATATTGCTTCTATAAGTTACACATCATAAAATAAAAGAGTAAAAATTCTTTTACTAAAATTAATTAAATTTATGCACTTTTTAAAGAAATATTTAAAAAAAACATAAAAAGATATGATTGTTATTATTATATAGAAAAACTATTAAAATGTAATTTTTTACTGAAGAAATGGAATTAAAGAAACTGTAACAATTTACAAAATTCGGACAGCATAATTCGAATATAACTGTAAATAAAAGTAGCATAATTAAACGCAAATTAATTCTCCTACAATACCTTTGCTTTTTTTTAATATCATTCACACGCAAATTAAATGAAAGAGTTTGCAACCATTTCATTCATTGATTAAAATGTTTGATGTTGATTTTAAAATTATAATTTTAATTTAAAATTACAATAGAATATTATTATGACAATCAAATTTAATACCATGCGTTAAGAAAACAGATAGTTTTTTTGCTTGTTTAATTATATATATATAATTGCAATGTATCCTGTAAAATCAACATAGTGTTAAAGGTAATAGTTAAACAGGAAATCTGCGAAACCTCCACCTCTCTCTATCATCACCAAAATTTACATATTACTTAGTGAATGAAATACCAGAAACGTCCTCGAGACTGATTCAACGTAGAATGTGAACAGCTTGTGCTTGTCACGTAAAGTTCACCATTCACCACAAACCTATTCATTCCTCCGAATAACATGTTATTTGATTGAAAATCTACAATTGCGTGCAATAGTACCTTGTGACAACTATCTGTTTAAATACGTTTATTAAGCAACGTCATTTCCTCATGTGTTAGAAGCATATTTTCTGTGTAGGATTCAAAGCCAAAGTAAATAATCATTTTGAAATATGAAGCTATTAAATTGGGAATCAGTTTCTAAATCCAAAGACAATAGCTTAGAGTCTTTCTTTGAATAACATACACTCATTGAATGCAATAAACATGTCTGAATATGTAAGCTAAATGATATATTAAAGCAAAATAATTGCATTTTTAAATAACCTAAAAGAGTTTTATTTGAAAGACTCCTGAAAGAAAAAAATTCATTCGTTGGCGTATGAAAAATTTATTTTAAACTAAGTAAATAAGTTAGAAAAATCTTGCGTCACAGCTGGCAATCCAAAATGCATGCAGGAAGGAGAAATGACAACAAAGACAAAATTTATTTGAAAGATAATACCTTTTATATGGATGAAAGGATTGAAAATACAGCACTCTGAGAAGTGAAAATGATGAATTCATAACTGAGCGTTGGCGCCATATCTGGTAATAACCGCTGCTACATGCATTAAATGAAAGAGGCTAGGGATATCTGGTTGGGGTTTGGCAGCCCATGCTGCCTCCACACGTTGTCAGAATCGATCTGGTGTAGTTGTGAATAGTGTATGTGGGGCCAGTTGTTCTCCAATCATCGACCAGACGAGTTGATAGACGAATGATTGGGAGAACAAGCAGGCCAAGGCAGAAATGCAATCCGATGGGTGAGAATATTGCGTACCACGTGCATCCTGTTGAAATGTGACCGCAGGTGAGCCTTGAAGGTAAGGGAGGACAACAAGTTCCTAAACTTCAAAGATATAGAGCTTGCTGGTTATTGTAACGGCAATGCTTACTAAGGGGTTACGGCAGTGGAATCCAATATTACCTCAAACCATAATACAGGACTAGTATGAAGGTGCATAAGGAAACCGTTAAGAAACCTCTTTTCATGGAGTTTCTAAGCTAATTGGTGTTGCAGGTATAAATATGATTTGTTTTTAAAACACAATGTCAGGCCATTTGGTTGTCATTGTTTGCCATTCAAAATGATATTGTAGAAGCAAACATCTGAGGTTTTGTGACTCAAGTAACCGTAGCAATGGATGCCTTACGAACATTCTACAGTGCTGCAAATTATGTCGAATGGTATATGCAATCACTTTCTATTGAGGAACAAACCGTATTTGTTGTGATATAGCTCCCGATGTGGCAAAGCGATCCATCGTTGTCATGCGCGCAATATGTATGACATCACATGCAATGTTGTGACTAGGTGAAAACAAACGGCTCTGTCGGTCAGTCCTTTCCTTTAAAACCCATCGATCATAGACCTGCACCACTCTAACTTGGTTACGTCTGACACAATCACCGATACATATGGAAGGTCCTATATAGACAACTATACTTCCTCGGTCGAGATCAAAAACGAGCTCGAATGACTCTTGTATACTTCTTCGAGGCATATTGAAGCTGTTCATGCAAAACAACCGAACGAAAATGCTATTCCAGTACATCTAAACGACATTCTGTTCTCTCCTTATACAGCGCTTGGTGGCGCTGTAAGCACCCATGATGTGTGTCTGAGCTGAAACATTTGGAAACCTATCTTGGCATATGCTCGGTGAAAATTCCATGCGTTTTGGATTCTTCTTTTACGGTGTTGTATTTTGGGTGGCCAACGGTGTAGAATGATCCCGAAAGCTCCCCGAAGGTAAATACTGAAAATAATTACTGAATTAAATGTAAATATTTATTAATCACTCCTGGGGGTAGAAATGTAATAAACGGAATTTCTATTAAAGTTGGTTGTTTAGCATAAGAATAGTCTTGTTTTTTCAATAGTAATCTTTTATTTTTAATGAAATACGAATGATAAATGAAAGCGTGTAACGTTGAAATACATTTTCGTGGAAACGGTCGAATTGTTAAATCCTTAATTACTCGTGTGAGACCATTAAGCCCTAGGCGAATTTTCATTGATTTTCATTTCGGAGAAAAGTTTCTGACGTTTAAATCCCTAGCCAGCTACATTCTATTAATAGTACAGTAGAAAACAGGCGTTATTCATCATCCTTTCCTGTAATTTTATTATTTCCATCATTTTCTGAGAATTCTGAATGTCACGAAAGCTAATTGAGAATTTAATTTTGCACATTTTATTTATATGTATTATATTATAAATATATGTTTTCAAGGTTGGACCCTGGGTCTGAAAATTTGCTTATCTTAAGTGATATCGTTCAGAAATCATAAAAAACTTGCGCGCAATAAAGGAAGGCTACAGAAAAACTTTTCACTTTCCTTCTAGAATATTGTAATTGTGTAAAATAATCAGTATATTAAGTTTCCTCATCTGAAGATATATAAAAAAAAAACTCAAAACTTTTATTGCAAATAAAACTTAAATAACTTTATTTTAATTGAAAAATGAAGAACTAACCCATCTTATCAATGCAGAAAAGTAATCAAAGTGATACAATACAGCTTTCGATACTTGTCTATATTAAAATCTTTATGGTATAATTGTTTATAATCCGAAATTTTTTTATAAAGGAAGTTTCAGGTATGTAAGAGCAAACTCAAGTAAAATAAGGGAAGTTTCTAGAAAATTAAAATTAATTTTACAAAAATTGAAAATTAAATTTAAAAAAATTGTTGAACATATTAGTTATTCATGTTTCTTCATAATTAAGAAACATCTTGCAACATTTCAGTATAACTTTAGTTCTTTGCTCATTTTACTCCGTGCATTTCTTGGCTGTAATTAGATTTAAATTAATTCAATTCAAGCTTCAATCCGAAATTTAATGATCTGTACTCATTAGCGATGTTCATATACATGTTTCGATTCTTCCTCGTTAACTAGACTCGTCAGTTTCGTGATTGCTTTCAAATTACAGTGGCTAATAAAATCGGTCTGCAGCGATTTAACCGATGATTCTAGTAATATCTTTCAATTCCTCTTTAGAAGCAATTGTAAGGAAATAATTGCTTGACATTGTGAGAATTATAAAATTTAGCGAATGGTCCACAGTTCGTTTTCAATTATGAATGCGTGTCATACTATTTCCCGAGATTCATGGCTTTGGAATTTGAATTATTTGATTGTATTGCATGACCAAGTTTTACGAAAGAGATGATTATAATGAAAGTCATTAACGTAAATGTTTGCATGAATATTAAATTTAAAAGTTGATGAAGTGTGTTAAGCCTAGTCGATGAAAATAATTTAGTAAGTATAAAGTGGAAGTATTTCAGAACCTAAATTTCAGTGGTTGTGAATTTATAAAAAAATAAAAGTATAATCAAATAAATAATAAGCTAGCAAATTTAAATTAGTGATTAGATTTTTCAGCACTAGGCCATTACTTGTATGTATACTTCAGCATATACACACTTTAAGTAAAGCACCAATACCAATTTTCATAAGTAAAAATGAAGTTTTTAAAAAGAATATCTATATAATTTATAAATGATTAAATACTTCGTAAATTTTATTTCTTGATATAACAAGATTCTATAACACAAATAGTGTTACTGAATTCCGATTTGTAACAAGGCGTGAAATTATTCTTCCCAAAAGAAAGCCTCTATTTTCTTTTTCCTTCTTCCATACACACATATATTATTCATTGTGTATAATTACAACTGAATTTTATTATTTCGTATGAGAATTTTGATGTCACAAGAAAAAATGTAATGAGGGCTAAATTTGAAAAATTAGTAGAAAAAGTTTTATAAAAGGAAATTCATAAGATATCAGATACAATTTACTAGAAAAGTGTAATTCTGAAAAAGTTACAAGCTGTTCACGAATTTTATAAGAGTTGGATTACTCTTTTGTAGTCTCTACATTTCCCTATGTTTATAAAAAGATTTACTATATTACTAACACTGTGAAAATTCTAAACAAGCAATAAAATTTAAAAAATTTAGGAGGAAAAAAGTTATGTAATAAATTAAAAAAGAAGAAATGAACTGCAGATTTCTTTTACTTCTTTCTTCGAATTATTCATCACATTATGAATTTTTGCATAAGAAATATATTTTAAGAAGTCAAATCCCTAGTTAAGAAATTCTTATATTTCTTGAATTTAAACGTAACTCTTGAAAGGCTTTACACACATACATACATTTTGTTTAACTTAATATTCTAATTTAGGTGACTTAATATTCAAAAACACATTTTTGTAACTTATTTTTAAAAGAAATATTGTAACGGTATAAAAAAAATTTTATTTGCTTTAACCAATATCGAATTTAATCGTGCAAGTATCATCTTTTGTTATTCCTTATGCATAATGTAAAATTCTAATTATTATTCTTGTTAGAATTTCATTAAATATGTGTAGAAAAACATTTTCTGTTTCCGCAAAAACCGAATATATCAGTTTTCCCTTTTGATGTAATGAATCAATACTCCTTCAGGGGCTTATCTTAAATAATGTATGACCTCCTATCTCATATAAGGAAACGAAACAAAAAGAAAAAAAAAAGGACTTTATTATCATAGGGCTTTAATATTGCCATTAATGTATTTTTAATATCTCATAATCGGACGTTTTTGATTAAATTTATATTCCAAAGTATGATGAGGTTAAAATTTAAAACGGAATAATTATTAAGAAAGTGGTTCAAAAAGTACGTGTTTTTGATGACAGTTGACATTGCTGAGGCAAGTCGGTGTTACTATAATGTAATGTAATCTATTGAATGGCATCAAACGAATAACACTTCATGATATGTTGGTTTTGATTTGGCTAGCTGCTCACAGTCAAAATTTGATTGGGTCGCGACGAGGTGTAGTTATTTTCGTGGAATTGTTATCATCAATGAGATGTGGATTTCTCATTTTACACTGGAAACCAAGCAACAATCGAAACAATGAGCTGCTTCAGGGGAATTTGTTTCAAAGAAGGGGAAGATGGTCTCATCGACCAAAACATTTATGGCACCGATTTCAGGGGTGTGAAGGGAATCATATTCATGAACTTTCAGCTCTAGGGTTTTTTGACCCCGTGGAGGGTGAATGAGTTGATTTTGTTGAGCTGGTGGCGTATCAAACCCTAGACCAGTGGGTCTAAAGAATATTGACCGGTCGCTTTTTGTTGTGTCTTTACCAACTGGACTAAAATTGACGTCTCTTTCGGGTTAGTTTTAAGGGCATTTTAACTTTTAGCGTTGTTGTTGAAGAAAGCCGTTGCATACTCCCCTTCCAATATCATCGTGATGATACGAAGAGAAATATTCTAACTGATATTTATTGAGAAGGTCGCTTTTCTAGCCATTACTGAAATCTATACACATCCCCTCCCTGTTGAATTGAGTTTTGCTTGGAACAGTTACCATTTGATGAAATCGGTTGGGTTGTCTCTAGTTAAAGGGGGGACCTCGTCGATACTTGCGCCATAACTGGATATATCACTTGTGATTTATGTGCGTTTGCCTTAATTAGACACAGAGAGGCAAGTATTTTGTTTCGAGAGCATATGCAACCAGTAGTTCTAGGTTTTGCTGCCATCTAGTGTTCAAGTCCTGAATCACCACTTCGGCGTTTGATGGTTTTCTACCTCGAGGAAGGATAGGTCAGTTGACTGGAGTGTCAGCTCCGTTTTGAACACTTGACTACTGGGTCAGAAAGAAAAGTTGATTGGTAATTTTTTGGTGCACTCTTATCAACTAGATCAAAAGAGACGTCCATTCGGTCTTGGGTCACCTTTTCGGCATTGGCTGGTTTTTTTCGACCCCATGGAGGAGGAAAGAGTTGTTGGTTGACCAAGACCTTGGATTACCAGCGGCTATTTTGAACCCTGGTTCTTCGGGTCTGAAGAAGGAAGTTGAGCGGTCGTTTTTTGTTGCGTCTTTACCAACCAGACTTTAGGACTAGTTATTAAGGTATTTTAACTTCTGGAGTTGTTGTTGAAGAAAGCCACGGCAAACTTCTTCGAAAAAGGAAACATGATGAAGGAATAATACTTCAGGAAGTTACCCCATTTTAATTTCCTATTCTTTATACCCCATTTCCAATTCCTAACACTGGTATTTTGTGAACCATCCTCATACCATTATCTTGTATATGTCAGATTTTTCTCGTCTATAGTTTTTTTAGGATTTAAGCTTTTTTTTTCCTTTTCAAAATTAGAAATGAAGGTGAATACAATATTTCTAACAATGGTTTTTTTAATCAAATGTGTTTCTGTTATCAGTTTTATTCTAGTAATTTTCAAAAAACAAAAAAAAAAATCTAAGTTCATTATTAATAACCTGAATATAATCCAGTGAAGAAAAGTACTTTGTTATAGTCTATTTTTGAATTTAATTTTGAAATAGTAAGAAATTTCACTTAATATTTTTAAGAAAATCCCATTTGCTCAATCAATTGCTTTAAGGAATTAAAATGAAGCTCTCAGAGGGATAAGTTGAAAGAAAATTGCCTTTAAACACTTAAATATTTCAAATTAATCATTACTTATTTTTATTTAAATGTTTTAATATCTTCAACATTAATAAATATATTTTTTTCCTTTTCAAATATAATTGTCATTTACTACTACGATGCAAAAATGATAAATTTTTGAATTGTATGTTTTGTTATCAAAAATTGTCATTTTCTCATTAGTAAAATATTAGAAACTCTATCAGACTTTACTGCTAGTTATTCAATTAAACAATATCATAGAAAATCTAATAATAATGTGAAGTCTAACCAAATGAATGTCTAACCAAATATTATAAAACGGATTACTTCAAATCACTGAATCCGATTCCAGTTTACTTCTAGTGACAGGATCGAGTCAGATATACATGCTTAGTATATCGCCTCCCTCTTCCTCTAACTAATTTAATGTTCTTATGAATCTCTCTAGTTTCTCGCCCTCAAATTTTACAAAAATACTTAAGTGTGCTGTTTGAGGACCTAATACTAATTTTTAGTAATATTTATATTTACGTCGAGAAATTCAAGCTTTAGTGATAAAAAAGGTTTGAAAAATACAGGTACCTTCCCCTCCGCACAATACACACCTTTAGCAGCACATTAAATTTCTTTGTTTCAAATTAATACATTTTAGGACGTAAAAATCTATTTGGAATAAGCGTGTTAACTTATTGCATGAGTTAAGAAAAAAGTTCTGATAAAAGAAAATCAGAATAACACGACAGTGAATAATTTTAATTTTTTTTTATTTTTTTTATTTTTCGCAAAGTGGGAAATCTTTTAAACAAAGGATTCTATTTCATAGCTTCTTCAGATCCTGTTGTAGTGAGCTGACCTTTCAAGGAGAATGTTTTGATTATTTGTATAGATTGAGATATTACCCAACATACTTCCTTCGTGATCTGGCTGCTAAGAAAAGAAAATAGTGAATGCGATTACCACTTCCAGTATTATAATATGACAATACTCACTCTTTGGGAAAAGAAGTATATATTACTTTGTTACGAACAAGTTGTGCAAACAACGAATTGTTATAAATAACTTGGGAAAAAAAGGAATCAGGGAAATGATATAATGCATTTTATGGATAGAAATTAATTGACTTATACGTTAAACCAGTTTATATTTTTCATCGCGACACTTTTACTTATTAATAAACATTTAGTTTCCATTAACTTAGCCTTATTTAATTAAACTAACCACCAAAAGAATGTTTAGATTAAGCTCTAAGTCACAACTGAGAGAGAGATGAAATCTTAACTTTCATTCAATACGAATAAATTTGAGAGATAAAAATTAAAATTTTATATACCTTTTATATGAAGTCTTTTTCATATATTTTACTTTTTTTCATTTCCTTACGAAAAAATATAAATGTACATTTTAAGGCCTATATTCCTAATTTTAACATAACTATTATTTACTTCATATTAATAAGAAATTAATAAAATAAATATGCTCCTTTTTGGATTGTATTTTGTACCCGTTTTATCACTATTACATTGTTTAAGTCATATAATTCTCTTTTTCATAGAATCACAATATTGTTCATACATTCGAGCATTTTTTTTTAAATGACGAATAAATTAGTATTTGTTAATTTTATTTGGGAACGATTCGCGTTTCTACAAGCATTTTTTGTTATATGATGTAATACCATCGATTGCAACGAAATCATACTTATGTTATTTAATTACCATTGTTATGACATATAAATTATTGCTATTACATCACTATGATATATTATAATATTAAGGTCTTTATTGCTAAAAATAATCATTATTATATTACGCTACAATAAACCAAAAAGGTATTCTACGCCATTTTTAATGATACTGGTCTTCTCTTTTTTCATTACTTTGTGACGCGTGTATTATTTGTTTATATTAATGGTCCTACATCTCCTTTTTTATTATTATAAAGTATTTAGTTGCCATTTTCATTTGGCTTTGTAAAATCGAATTAATTATCATAATGTCTTGCGAATTTTTAGTTGATCAATATACCTTTTATATGAAGTCTTAAAATATTCATAATGAAATATTAAAAACGAGATTAACTTGTAGAGATTCAACCAATTAAAACTTTTTAAAATTTAATTAGTAATATTTCAACTTATGCAAAGATTAAATCATTAAAGATGTCTTAATTTTATTTTAAACAATATCTTAAGCCTCTTGAGCATAAATCGACTTACATTGAAATTTAGTCTTAATCTAACTTGGCTAAATCTATCATTAAAGAATTTATAAGTTATGATGTTGGGCTATTCGCGATTTTCTCTTCACAAAACTTGGGGGCTTCTCTTAGCTTTTTTGCATAAAATAACAATTTCTTCGCAACCAAAATGAAGCGGGGTTATGTTTATTAGATGCAGGTTGAAATAGAGTGAAGTGAATCAGATATAAGGACATATAAGTAAGTTGGAAATGAGAAGAGATATAGAAGCTTAGGATAGGCAGTCTGAGTGGTGAGGCCAAGAACTGGTAACCAAAGTATTGTGATGATCTTAAGGATTGTATGGAATTGGACTATTTGAATTAATCTATGTGGGCATTTCAGATAACTATAGCAAAGGACTCGGTAAGAGAATACCATTTTCAATTATAATTAGAATTGTTAGCAGGGGTGGAACCCGGAGAGAGAGTTAGGTTATTAGGCCTCGATAATAAATAATTTCGCTTGTTTAGTCTCGAATTTTCTTAAATTGTTTTTCTGACTCTTAAGCTTAATATATTAAATTGAATTATGGCACGAAAGCTAAAAAAAGGAAAAACACCACAAAGTAAATAAGAGGAAATATGAGGTGTGGCTATTAAATAACGAGACTGAAGCTGCTACAGAAGTACACATGCACCAAACGCCAGCGACAGACAGTTGTTTAACGTGAAGCCTTCTCTTTCACTTTATTCACCGGATCTTGCGACATGCGAATCCTATCTGTTTCCTAAAGTGAAATCTGCATTCAGCGGAACAAGATTGGATTCCGTTGAAACCGTGAAAGAGAAAGCAGTACACTTCCTGAAGGAGCTGACAAAAGACTTCCAGCACTGTTTCGAACAATGAAAGATTTATATGGAGCTTTGTAGAGGAGGAAAGAAGGAAAGGTATATATTGAAGGTGATAATAAAGTAAATATGTATGACATCAAAATAAAACATTTTATAGAGTCAATCTCGTTATTTAATTGCCACATTTAGTATATTACAATGATTAAATCAATTTTAAAAATTGTCTCCCATTCATATTGTGTTGTCTTTTATTTGAAATGTTTCATTAATAAACACAATTATGGTACATTAATTATATAATTTAATCAAATAATGTGAAAAACATTTTCTCACTTATTATTTAAAGTCCCATATTTTTAAAATAAATACATATATACTAAAGGTATATAGTTTATAATATTATATAAATCATAAATATAATTATTATGAAAATATTTTTCCCGTTATCATGCCATTAAACTATTTACTCTTTCAAGCTTCATATTCGCAGAGTATACATTAAACTACACCAAATTTCTTATTTAAAATAATTTTGTTTTGTTGACAATAATACTTAAAATTAAATTTGGAAATTCTTTTAAGTTTTATATCAGTGAAACATATTTCATGAGAATAATCATTAAATTAAATAATAATCAAACTGTATTTTTAGTAGCAATTTATCAACTTAATTAAGAAAGATGCTTAAAATAACTTATTCTTCAGAGGAAAAGTTAAAAATAATCCTTAAAGGAGGGAGAGTGAAATTTATACAGTGTTTACCTAATAGATCATGTGGCAGTACCACTTACAACGATTTGCATACATATTGGATGCAAATCCTTTTTATGATTAAGCTTCTATTTACTTTAAGAATCGAACAGAATAAATTTATTTAGAATTCGAATCAGGTCTTTCAGAATTTTTTTACGGAATTCACGAATCAAAATTTTTAAAAACTGTACTAGATCTCTGTATCGAATGAATCAGCTATGTAATCCCATCGTAACTCAAAATTATAGTTTGAAATTTATATAAAGCTTCGTAAAATCTAGCAATAACTGAGGGATAGAATACATTAAACAGTTTCATTTAATTACTGTAATTTTCTCTGATAGTTATGCGATTATATAAATACAATTTTTTTTTCATGACATCATATTTAGTCTTTTAATTTTGATTTATTTTTATCGCAGGTTAAACATAAGAACCAATCAAACCAATTATAGACATTATTATATAAATCAAACCAATTATAGACACTACTTTCCTTTTTGGTATCTGTTAAATAAAATATTTCAGTAAATACATTTTTCCTCTTTTTATTTGCCTTTTATATCTTTTAAATTTAAATCACTTATATATAAATCAGATTTTGAGTGACTTTTTTTAACATGACAAATTCATCTATCGTGAATAAGACCGTGCAGATTTGTGTACTCAGCGATTGATCCTGGATCGATGCCAGTTACTGTAAGAACTATTTCAGTGTGTAATGAAACCTAACAAAATGACTAGTTAACTGGGTAAGAACCACAAATTCAAAATAATATGTTACGAATATATTTTATTGCATATGCTTTGTGAGATATATTCAAATTAAAATAGCACTTGAGAGATTTCTACTGATTTTTGTTTTTAAAGAAAAACATATTTAGAAGACTTAATTCATATGCAAAGTTGTTTTGTTTTATGATGTTTTGTATCTATTGTGAAAATATATTTTAAAAAAACTTTTAAATAATAGGTTTCTTAAGATTATATTTCCTCTAATTTCTTATTGGTTTTCAGAGGGAAATTTTATTTAGAAAAAATTCTAGTAAAATAGTATTTACCTCTCCTTCTATTTTGGAAAACTAATTTAGTTTCTTATTTGTTCATTTAAAAACTTACTAACGAATTTGAAACTTTAATATTTCGTGAGCTTTATTCATAATCATTCAAATTCAAAATTTAATGCATCTGACATTATGTAATGCAAGTTTAAGATAACTGAAGTATAAGTCAACATACAAGTATTATTGTAATATTCATTTTAGTTGTGTGGAATATGCGAAAATCTGTTTATGTAGAACAACGGAGTAACAATGGAAAAGATTGCAATTTCGAGATTCTCTTTTCTCTCAATTTCTCTTTCTCTCTCACTTTTTTCAACTATAACAGAAAGAGAATGTTACATATTAGATTTTATGTGACTCCTGAGTCTAAAATCACCTGATGACTTTCTCTACTGTAGGCAGAGACACTAGTAGTCATTATAAGTTTGTTAACTTCACAAGTGGTGGATCGTAAGTTCGAGTCCAGATTTTCATCCATCATGAGTCGAATAATTGAGGTTACTGCTAGTTAAATCAAAGCAGGTTTCAAAGTTTTCTTGTAGGGAATAGGGGAATTTTGAGGTTTAGGGTAATTTTAAGCATATAACCATGATTTACGTCTACAAGGTTCACTGTCCGTAACTTTCTATCACTCCGTAATTAAATTCGTTGCCTGTGTTGTTCAGCAGGAATTATTCCTCTCATTTTATTGGGAAACT
Organism: Nephila pilipes; assembly: GCA_019974015.1. Classification (NCBI taxonomy): domain Eukaryota; kingdom Metazoa; phylum Arthropoda; class Arachnida; order Araneae; family Nephilidae; genus Nephila; species Nephila pilipes. Next base: position 232,729 of record BMAW01076940.1, on the reverse strand, counting down.
TCTTTTTCATTTAATTTTTGAAAGTTTTATATTTATGATTCGAGTGACATATTGGTAACAATAATTAAAAAATGAATATTTGATTCTTGTAATTTATTAGTTTTTAGACAGCATCACAGAGAAAAAAAAAACGTGTGTATGATATAAAATATTCTATATTATATTAATCCAAACGTTGATTAATTCTAAATTATGTTTATAATATACATTGATTATGAAAAGTCTTCTTTTATTTATGATATTCGTATCAATAATTCGCTTGATAATGGCATAATGCAGCTCCTCTATATTTAGTGTTAGCATTTATTTTTTAAGATTTAAAGATCAATAGTAATGTTTGTGAGGGTTTTTGATCGGAAGAAAGGGTCGACATTTCTAAAACACTTTAATTTATTAATTTGCTCATCTACAAATCTATCAATCTACAGAACAATTCAGCTAGAAAAAAAAGAGTCTATCCTATCTCCCCCCCCCTCTCTCCTTCTTGAAAGCTTATACTATATACACTGGTTATCATAAATTAAGGAAAATTCACAAAAATCGCGATAACTCAAGAAATTACACATGGAATTTTATGAAACTTACCCACAATATACAACACATAGTAAGGTATTAAACAACATAAAAAGAAATTATCAGACATTAATAGTAGTATAGAAATTAGCACATGTATAAAATAAACAAATTGGAAGTATCGGTTTGCAATAGAAAAAGTACCTTTAATATGGAATATGATTGCCTCTAGAAGCAATACAGCACAAACAGCGATGTGTGATGCTTTCAATTATGCGGTCTATCAGTTCAATAGGAAGTGAGAGCCATTGCTCTTGTAAAGCAGATGCAAGCGCGGCAAGGGTCTGAGGGGGCGGATTGATGGCAGATACACGCCTCCCTAGAGCATCCCAAACGTGCTCGATAGGATTCAAGTCCGGGGATCGAGCTGTCCACTCCATGCGCGTAATTGTTTCCTGTTGAAGATAATCATCAACAATGCGAGCTCTGTGTGGTCTTGCATTATCGTCCTGTAACAGGAAGCAATCACCAATCGCCCCGGCATATGGGCGCACATAAGCATCAAGGATGTTGTCTCGATAAACCTGAGCATTCACGGTTCCCCTTGGAAAGACATGGAGGTCTGTGCGCCCTCCTAAGGATATGCCTCCCCAAACACAGACACTGCCTCTTCCGTATGCATCTCTTTCACGGACGTTTGATGGATGATAACGGGTCCCAGGTTCTCTCCATATCAAATAACGTCTACTGTCACTTTCTAGACTAAACCTGGACTCATCCGTAAAGAGAACAGGCCTCCATTGATCTGACGTCCAGTGGACATGTTGTCGGGCCCACTGCAAACGGTCTCTCCTATGGCGTGATGTGAGCGGCACGCAAATGGCTGGTCGTCTCGCATACAGACCACCTTCGTGGAGCCTTCTGCGCACAGTTGACGTTGACACCAACCTTCCGGTGGATGCAGCAAGAGAGGATCTAAGATGTGTCGGAGTAGCGGTTCTATTCCTGCGTGCACTTAATGTCAAATATCGGTCATCGGCACTGGTCGTAACAGTTGGCCGTCCTTGACTGAACCTCCTAGATGCCGAATCTGTGGTTTGAAATTGCCTCCAAAGTCTATGAACCACAGATGGACTCACATTTAGCCATCTGGCCACTTCTGATTGACTCTGCCCTGCCTCTAGTCTCCCGATGGCTCTCCATCGTAGTTCTTCAGGCAAATGATGCCTAGAGGTCATTATTACGAATTGGCTATCTCAGATTTTCAATGTCGCAATCACAGTAAAATTTGTGTGCTTTCTCTCAAACTTGGACTTTTATGCTCCAGGCAGATGACGTAAGCCGAGTGCAGCGTCACTAATTTGCATATTGCAATTTTACTCAGCTACTCTTAGTGGACAACATATGCAAATTTTGCACGGTTTGGCTTACTTTTGAAAGAGTTATCGCTATTTTTGTGATTTTTCCTTAATTTATGATAACCAGTGTATATCAGTCTTAATTTGCATGATCACGTTCTCATCTTCGAAGGAAGCTTTCTAATAAAAATAATTTCTAAGGCCCGAAAATTCCCCTAGAGGACTGTTAGTGACAAGATCGTGGATAGACCCGTCACATGTTGATATTTATTAAGTTCATGAACCATAAAAATAAATTATTCTGATTTAAATTTATCTTCTCACTTTATAACTTTAAATAATTTTTAATCCTAAAATGACATCTTTTTTTTATTTTGTTATAAATACGAAAGAAAAAAAATACTTAACAGAGATACGTTTTTTATTTTGAAATTTATTTGAAATTAAAGAGGAAACTTTTAACATTACACTGAATTTAAACTTCAAAAACTGGTATTTATTCAATG
>BMAW01076940.1:216441-229952 GCA_019974015.1 Nephila pilipes | reverse complement strand
AGAAATTTAAATGTAAAAGTAAAACTTAACATAATATAGATAAACTTCCAAAACCAAATAAATTGAAAAATCCAGAAATTGAAGAAAACTAAAGAATTTTATTTTTTCTTTCTTATTAATGTTGTGATAGGTTGCAGAGTCTTAAATATTGAGATATTCCAGAATTTATGGCCAAACTGTCCCCATCAACAACACACGCACACACACAAAAACATATATATTTTTTATATATATTTCTATATATACTTACACTTTTAAATAAAATTGCCAAAGAAAAGTACCTTTCAAATGCTAGACAATTTTATCCAAATGTGACAAAATCAGTTGCATTGATAATTTAAACTAATGTATTTTCCTTAAACCTTAATTGAAAATGCACTCTACCTTTTTCATTTATATTTTGAAAATCAAAATCTGATTAAGATAATTGAAACTTTAAAATGCTTCAGATTTCGCATTTTTAAACTTTTCGTTTCGAGGTGGGAAGTAACGAGACTAAAATTATTAAGGAATGCTATAAAATATTGAATTTTAAAATTATAAACGCATGTCCCACTCCACAGAAGAAAATATCTCTATTTACATTTTTTTCAAAATGGGATTTTTTAGAATATTATGGTAAACTTTCTTCAAAATCTACTTTATCCATAGCGCTGTTATTTTACATGTTATGAAATGTTAAATTATGTTAAAATAGAACTTCATTGCTTTTCATTTAAAAAAGTGTGTGGATCATTTAAATTTGATATAAATTAAAATGTTTTCTTTGTCGAAGATGTCTCGGGTATACTTCTAGTTCAGCATTAAATGCATTAGAAATATTTTCAAATAAGTACCCACAAAATATGTAGAATTCTTGAAATTTACAATTTTTTGGATAAATTATTACATAAAAATTCAATTGGGTGGCCAAAGCTTTCCAGGATGACAAGTTTCTACCCATACTCGTATTATTACGATTCTTTTTCGACTGTGTATAAGACGTCTCTCTCTCTCTTGGATGCTCTTTTTAAAATTATAAAAAAAACGCAGAGCTTCTTTAAAAATAAGATGGGGAAAAAAAAGAATTTTTAAGGCGTAGTTTTGAGTTTTACGAAACTAATCCTGTCTTTGATGTAGAAAATGGAAATGTGTTGAATATTCAGACAACATCTTAATACCATTAAAATATTTTTCATTTTATCAGTGACAAGAGATAGGGACTTCGTATTTTTTAAATCCTTCTTTTAAAGTCAAGAGTAATTTAAATAAAATACGAGACATACATTTTCAGAATTACATTTTAACATTAATGAAATAACTGTTTTTCCACATACACACATTCTTCTTATATATTTTTTTTCTTTTTGAAGAGAACTTTTGTTTGTTTAGATACTGAAAAATGTCTTAAAGAAAAATACGCTATGCCTAAAGTAATGTTAAATACTCCAATTTATAATTTAAGAATAAAATATATTTCTAAAGTATGTAGAAAAACAGCAAGTTCAATTTCCCTTCATACCTTTTAAAAACTTACTAGTTAATGCAAATATGCATGAATTTCTGCGTTTTACGAAATATATATATATATATATATATATATATATATATATATATAAAAAACTTACTAATTCTGTGTTAAAAAAAGATTTTAGAGTCCTATAAAGTTTATAATTTAAGTTTTACTTTTTATTGTATTGATTTAGGAAAATCTGTATTAGCACAATTTAAACTCAAACTCGTGTAGAAAATATCATCATATGCAAGCTAAGTAAAATTCGAAATAGAAATCACTTAATATAAAATTTCTAAGTGATTTTGAAACAATAAATCTATAATTTATTGTTTCAAAACTATTTTTAAGCAAAGTTCAATGATTAACGGTTTTGTTTATTTGTCCAAGTCTATACTTATTTCCTAAGAGCTTACATTATGTGTTAATTTACAAGGGCAATAAATAAACCTCGCGTGTTAATAATAGAAAATAAGGGAAATGAGAAAGAGGTAACTCACTGAAGCATTGTCCAGAGTCTTACATTTTTTTCAAAGAAGTTCAGGAGTAAGGAGCCCTTCAATTCTCAAAATCGTTGCCATAGCCATTCCAGCCGTGAAACTGTCTTTTCCTTCTTTAAAACAGATTCACCGGAAGAGATCTATCGTTTTTATTGTCGCCTAGTTTCCGTTTTATAAAAACGAATCCAGATCATATGGACAGTGACAACTCAACGCAAAATGACGACGAAAGTTTGTCAAGGCACCAATGAAAATTAACCTACAAATCCATGCCACATTTATTTTGGCATCGTTCAACAGATGGTATTCCACAATGGCAGCTTTAACTCACCTTAATAACGCCATTCATCGACAAAAACAGATACTTTTTGAACTATCCTCATATTTTCCTTTCAAACTTGAACACAAATGTAAAAAAAATGAACGTTATAACTCTATACAAATTTTGAATTTTAATTATAATTATTTTCTTAATTTTGCTCAAAATTATCAGATAAACATCGGTCACACTTAGCTTTTAAAGACCCTTTTAAAGAACTTTTTAGCATGCAAAGAGATACATTGTAAAGGTCACCATACATACGAGTATTTAGTTATATGAAAATAGTACGCAAAGTTATGTGAATGCAGTTTATCTGGATCAAAATAGTTATCGATTTGGAATTGGATGCCCAGCAGACCGAGAAATGGAATGTTGAACACGCAGAAATTTATATCTAATACGAAGAGTAGTTTCACCTCTTTTTTTTGTGAGAACAAATCTAAGGCAAAAAATCTAGGGGCTATTTGTTTAAAAAAAAAAGCTAGTCAGCCACAACTAGTGAGGCATATCCCCTTACGGAATACGAAAGAACAAACAGAAGAGGCACAAAAGGCATTAAATGAAAACCAAAGTGGGAGAAAATAAACCATATAAACTAAAATATTAAAAAAGGCTTTTCGTTCGTACAGAAATATAGCATCTCCCGGAAAAACATGTTAATATATTTAGGTAAAATCTTTAATAATGTATTGATTTTTATTATTTATAATTCCACAAATTTTTTTGGCTTCCTGATATCTCAAAAAATGTGAGAAATAAGAACAAAAAAGGAGATAATTAGGGCTAATGTTTTTGCTATTGGTCTAGAATTTATCCATATTGCAGTAAAAAAAAATATTTTTTATGCATATTAGGCTTTAAAAGTGTTATTTGTAAAGGATGCAAGAGTCAAAACTGAAAGAGATTTAGTGGGTTTTGTTACTATGGGAACTGTGTTACAATAACCGTTGTGATGAATCTTGAAATTAATTTTAGTATTCTTAAGGCAAGTAATATTACATTAATACATGATGTCAGGCAGAAAAGAAAAACGCAGTACATAGTATTATTTGATTACATAAACAAAAACACATTTACTACAAATCTGTGCAAATATTAGAGTCAGTTTTGGAAACATTAGGCTTCTATTAATTATTAAATCTTTTCTTTCTGCATTTAATTCTGTATTGAGTTAACATATCACATCCTTCTCTTACTTTACCTTGAATTTTAGTACCTTCCTTTATGTCTGATTCAGAGTCCGTTTTCCATTAAACATTTTATTTCCAGGCTTTAATAATGCCAAGAGAGGGATAGAGAAATGTATAAAGCAGTTATTTATAATCTGACGATTGCATTTCTTTTATTATAATCTATACTGTCACAGCGCATTTTAATATATGTTAATAAGGCTCTTGCGCCAATAAATTATTTCTGTGTCATACCGTAGTATTTCTACAATTGCCAGTTTTAGCAAATTATATGCATAGATTCCAATTATGTAATCTTTCAACTCAAAACAAGATAATTAATAAAATTAAAATATCGTCCGAAGCTGCATAATACCAAGAAAGGAAATTTAGGATCTATTCATTCCTTATTAATAAGTTTTTAAGAAAAATGGAAAACTTAAACAGACGAATTTAAAGTGTTTATGAGATAGATTGGTAATAACACTTTTCAAGCAATTCGCATTCTAACGAAACGCTAATCACTTTAAGCGTAAACATAAACTCGACTTTTGAAATCGTTCAGCCACTGAGTTAAAAAAATATCATAATTCACTAAAGATAAAATCTTTGCTTTTGTCATTCTTCTAACAGGTTCTAATTGTCACGATCATTATCACTCTACGCGTTTCCTAACTCTAGCAAAATCTAATACGCACGTCTCATTTATTCAGCTCGACGCTTCTAGCAAAGACACTTGCTTAATTCAAACTGGCACGTGAAGTAATTTCATTTAACGCAGCACGCAAGCAAATGTCTCTCATTCGAATTTCACCCTACTTTCTCTCTTTCACTATGTATCCTGATATTCTTGGTCTTTATTAGTTGTAATTTATTAGACATTCTTCCAGCATAACTTTGAGAACTTGTCAGTAGAACGTACAGGTTTCGAAGCTTATTATAAATAAATAGTCTTTGCTCATTCTCAATTTTTTCACCTTTAGTTCACTTTTATTTAATATTAGGTAATAAAACATCGATTGTTGGTTGATTATGAGAATGCCGCCAGGAATAATTATAGATGAAAATGGATTAAAGGGAATATTCAGTTTTATTTAGTTATGAATTGTCATGATTGTGTAATTCTAAATGTAAATAATATAATGAGTTTCTTTCCTAAGTACACATAATACGAGTGACAAAAACATAAAAAAATACTTTTCATCTTGTATCCTCGAGTGTTATCTTTGTCTCTTAACTTCAGCTCATATTTATGAAATTTATTCACACTATCTCATTACTTTACTTGAATGGAATGTTAAAGTCGACGAGTTACGTCTTCATTAAATTGAATAAAGAATTTGGAGAACTTATTTCTGGCAATTCTACTTTCAATTTGCATTAAAATACAGGGTTATTCAAAATGATTCATCCAATTTTAAAGTTCCATATTTTCAAAAATAAACTACACTGAATGATAAGTAATGCATGAATACAAAGGAATATTATGGAAGTAAAATATTGTGAAAAATAGATGACCCTCATGCGTTCTTCGCGAATCTATTTAATGAAAGCTGTTTCAGAAACTTTCATGGAACTACCTCGCAGTTGGATCGGTCGCAACGGACCAGATGACTTGATGTTGCTCAGCTGGTCACCTAAGTCACCTGAAATGCGATTCCCACGTCTTAACGAAACCCTATGCGATTTCTTCCTTTGGGGGTTTGTAAAAGATAAAGTGCATACACCACCATTAACCTATATTTATTTGAACTTAAAACAACAGGTTTCTGCTGCTGTGTGAGTGTGTACAATTTATTACCACTGACGTTTTACAACGTTATTTTCAGGCATATCGAATTGACATGAAATGTGTAACTAAAGGAAGTTACATAGAACACTTGTAAGAAAAGAAAATTCCATATTTTTCTTTTGCATTCATGTATTACTTATGATTCTACGTCGTTTATTTATGAAAATACGGAATTTTGAAATCGGATGAATCATTTTGTATAACTTTGTATTGATTTACGAACACTTCAGAAATTTCCACCCTTTTGTACAACTGATTAAATTGAAACTTTTCAGGTTTATTCTGTATGACAGTTAATCGTGGGGAAGGCTCTTGAAACTTTCTTTTTTTGTATTGAGTTCTTTGGGGTACTGGACCAATAATTCAAACTTTGCCAATAATTACTTAGTCGAAAATTCAAGAGAAATCTTTAACACGATCAGGAAATCAGTAACACTTCCATAAAAGAGGTTAACTCTTATCAAACAAAAATAAATATGAATAAAACATAAATAATAATAAAATAAAATATTATGAAAAAACTATTTAACTATAAAACAAATGATTTTTGACGTAAATACTAAAAATCTCTTAAGATATTTCTTTAAAAAGGAATTTATTAAAATTTATATTCATTTTTATTTTTGATTTCAAGCTCTATTTCGTTAAAAAGTAAATAAACAGTTAAAAGCTAAAAAAAATGAGATATAAAAGAAAATTCCGAGAGACTCTTAGCACTTGAACGTAAATGTAATTACCTTAAAGAAAAAGAGGGTGAAATAACAACAACGATTACAATTTTGAGAAAAATAAATAAAGTTATCAAAAAATTTGCTCATGTAATAACAGATAAAGAGGTTTGAAAATAATTCTGTATTGTTTAAGAGTCGACAAAAATAGTTCAGTTTTCAAAGGTTATTAAAACGATAACCTCTGATATAATAAGGGTTCATTAGCAAGCATTTTATAGAATTTAACAAAATATTATTTCTTTCTATCCTCCGGGTAAAATACTTTGAGTAATTACAAATATTTTCTTTCCTTTACAAGAAAAGTTAATTTGATTTTAGTGGGTGGAAACAATCTATATCAAGTGACATTTTAATGAAATATTCCTGAAATATATTTCCTTGTAGTAAAATCGAAAGAGCAGGCGATTAAATATTTTTTGAAAGGTTAAAAGTGAAGAAAAACAAAGCGCAAAATCGTTTGACGTCTGCTGTTTTATTTCGAAAGAAATACACAAATTGGATCAGAAGCTCTGTCAAAACTGTTTATTTGATTCTAGTAAATAACTAGATTTTCCAAAAGTAAAAGTTTCGATACCAGCAAAGATTGTCATACAGAAAAAAAGGGCCTGTTTGTAATAAAATTTAACATTTTTCTTAAAAATTTTCGAATGTGTGTGGTGGTAAAAGGAAATTTCTAGAAAGACGTATGAGTAATCCTCGTCGCCCGAATATGATTGAAATTTTGAAATTTTTTACTGATGTCATTTAGGTATCAGCCTTATTACGAAGTCATTATTCTTACGAAGCTCACCCAGTAAAAGATGTGTAATGTTTTTCAACCTCTCTTTTTGACAGAACCACTGTGTGCTTACAACATATTTAAATTCTCATGAACAAAAAAGTTATTTTTTCTCCATCGAATTGTTTATTAGCACAAAAAAAAAAGCATTAACGTGACCGAAAAAGAAAATATATGAATGTCCTATAATTAACAAAAAATAATAATTAAAATGATTCAGAATTATTTACTTTACTGTTTACTATGTTTTAGTATTTAGTGAGATATATGAGATTGTTCCTTATAACATCGTCTAAGCAAGGTTGATCTCTGGACAGGCATTTTCTTAAATTTTCTTTCAAGGATTCTAGCTGGATGGATTTGTATTTTTGATATTATTTATCACAAAAAGCTGACTTCACTCAAATATGACATTAAAGAGTTAAGAAAAAATGATAAAAATATTATCTTAATTTGACGACAAATTTTTTTAAAAATATTTTTTGAAGTTCATTCTTAATAGATAAGAAGTCATAATATATCTTACATTAAATATTTTAATAGTTCAATACTTTAACTCATAATTTAATTGCATCATAAAAGTTAATTCAGTCGATGATCTTTACAGAATTTCACTGTACATTTAATATTTTTTTCGAGGTTTCAAGAGTGGTGTTAATTTAAAGCAACCAAGCAATCACTGTCAACAGCTCATTGTGTAACTTTCGTGTGACGATACTTATGCCTAGTTAGATATCCAAGAGAAAGTGGTGCAAAGAAACGATGAGAAAAGCAAATAAGTGATAAATATTCTAAAAAATTGTCTTTGTGAATGGTTTAATTCATAAGCTATTTTTACGTATCCTGTTTTCATTAAAATCAGTATTTAGCCCTATGTACAAATATAAGCAAGCATCGCTGTAATGTTCTTTTAATAGAAAGTGATTAAGTAATATTTTCCATAATTTGTGTCAAGTAGTGTCAACACAAATTGTTAATTTGTCTTGATTGGGTGTGGGAGATTGCATCGAGTAAACCAATCAAAATAATGTACAATGCTTCTTTTCTATCTCAAATTGCAACTTCTAATGGGAAAAAGACGTATCTTATGCCAATTTGCTCTTGGAGAATGGCTGATTCGAAAAAGTAATTAAAGCGGAGAGTAGAATGATTTTCGAGATTCTTCATCCGGATGTGTTGACTGAGCGCGAGTGTCAATTAGATTTAAAGCTATTTATACTCGAGTTTTCTTCTATATTACAGATCGGCAAATGTTTTGGGGGGGAGGGCCAGATTTTAACACTTTTAGGTTTTACATGGACAACTATACTCATAGAGCAACAACACAAAATACCAGGCTCAACCTTTTTTAAATTAGGGAATGATTATTTTACTTAGTATTTATATACACATGATGACATTTACGAAATAAAATATTTATATTTATTTATAATCGTATTATAAAACTAGTTAAATTTACACTCATGGGAAGAATCAATTTGTTTCTTTTGAGATAATATTTCTTCACACTCGATAACTCATTGACTGTTATTAATAATCTGTATTGAAATTTTACCTGCTTCATTACAAAAAAGTCCTTTCAATTTGATAAGTATTCCCAAATACAGATTAAAAATTTCTGAGGATGTGATTTCATTCACTATATTTATCTTTCGAAAGAAATTTATAAAATTGGATTCGATCCATTTCTCTAAAATTCCTTTTGTAACATATTATTTTTCAAATCAGTCACTCCCGATTTATAATCTGGGGTAAACTCCTCAATCGAACAACCAAATGAATTTTAAAATATGGAAATGTCTTTAACACTTGCATCAAGATCCGAAAAAATGCTCTTGTAACTTGTTTATATATCTCAGTAATTACACCATGTAGTTAGGTTTATTTTGAATTTCTTCATGTAAAAACAGTTTTAGCCCACGAGCCGTTATTTGTTTACTTTTGGTCTTGGGGAAGAGAGTGTAGTTTTGCAAAGTTACCGAGGTAGAAATTAGATGCCCATAAAAGTTATATCGATTTCGATACATTTCACTGAATATTTTCTTACGTAACTCAGAGGTAAAATATATATGGGCATTAAAACAGCTTAAAACTTTGGATCTAATTATAGACATTGTCTACAGTAATTAAATATGATTCTTGCTTTTAACCAAAAAACTAAATTCCGAAGTTTTTAAAATCATTTCATTGCTTTAAAACATCACAATGCATTTTGCTTCGCAAATTTAAAAAAAAAATGGAGATTAACATTTATTCCATATTGATAATATTCTCAACCTGATTATTTTTAACTATTTTCAAGATTTAAATGCTTACTTGCTCAACAAAAGAATTTTTCATTAAACTATTTATAGAAGATTAATATACTAGTTCCCTTCATAATTTCTTTTCCAGTGATTGGTTGATCAAAATACCTAGGTTAATGTAAAAAATTTGAATAGATATTCATAATGGGGGTTAAATGCATGGAGATGAGTTTTAACTCATTTGTTGTGATTTGCCTTTCGAACAGAATTATGTAGCCCTTTAGGTCTCACCTGACTGTTTGTAAAAAATTCAAATCAAATAATTTAATTTATTAAATTGCTAATTGTAACTTAAAACAGTTTTTACAATCCCATCTTTATGTCTCGGTATTTACTTCTTGATATTTTAGGCATCGTACTTTCTTTATATTTTAGGCATATAAAAAGGCAACGACAGAAGTCTATAACTATTTGGGAAACACATTTTTATTTGTATTGAAATATACCTTTACAAGTCAATGACATTTCCCATTCATCTACTGCTCTTCTGTTTTTCGCTAAAATAAACAAAACACACTAATGTTGTACAGTTTAAGTTTGGTATTCATTAAACAATTCAGATCGAATTATTTATTCCATTGAACTGCTTACGATAACACAAGAAGATTATTTTCCCCTTCATCTGTGTATTTTAATATCTTCTACTATTAAGTGTCATAGAAGATATTAAAATAACACAGATGAAGCGAAAAGCTTCAACAACAACAACATCGAAACGGACCAACATCCAACATCATAGTCTTTCTATGGGAAAAAAAACTTATTCACATATATTTCAGTGATTATATTACATTAGCTTGATTCATTTAAAAAAAATTCGCTTAAAAAATGAATTTTAACCCAAGAGCTAGATTAATAACTGACAGCGGGCTGTAGTTGTTGACCTCTGTTCTAGATAATTAAGTATAGCAGTATAGTGTTGTGGAGTTTGTCCATCATTATTCGGCTCTTGTGCCATACCACAATTTAGTATATGAAACAAAAGTGACAACACGTTAATTGAGAAAAACCCGAGACTAAACAAGTGAAATTAATTATTTTCAATACAGAATAACCAAGATCGCTCTCTCTAGAGTTTTACCCTAACTCACAATCCTAATTTGATTTAAAAAGGAAATCTCTTACCAATACACTCGTTGTTGATTTCTGGACTATCTTTGACAGTAACCACGTAGATTGATGATGTTAGTGGAATTCGTTTCAATCCACAAAACTAACAATTTTAAACTCAGCAACAATGCTCTCGTCTCTCGTCGCCAGTCCTTATCCTCTATCACTCTCCTCTTTTCTATTAATTGCATATAATTTATACATCCTTATATCTTAATCACTTCACTTCATTTCTAACTTCATCAAATTTATCTAATAACGCTTCATTTTGATTGAGATGCAATTCAACTCGCTAAAAGTCCCTGAGGTTAATGAAGAGAAAATTGCGCATAGCCTAACGTCACAGTGTAAGCTTGTCGAAGTCATTTTTGTGTAATTGAGCTCTAGTCAATGCAATGTATAGTGAATTAAAAGTAATTTAAAAATTCTTTTGTCTAAGCACCCATCACGTCTTTAAGTAAGAACGAAGAGTGTGTTTAATTATGACGCATAAACAACACCCTAGTGGAAACAAAATGTTATATTGGTTTGTATCCCCAAAAGAAGAGTAAGAGAAAAAACGCGAAAGAAACTAGTTTAAGAATCAAATTCTATTTCACTATAATCTGTTTTCAAATATTTATCTTTAAAATGCGTGTTTATATAAAACCTCTAATATACATCAGATTACAAAAATCAACTTGTTATCTATTCTAAAAAATTATTATACATAATGTAATAAATATATTTATCCTATGACACATTACGTAAGGAATATCAGTAATTTATATTTATTTTCATTAATCAGAAGTAAAAAATAAATGTAAGATCCCAAAATTTAGACTGATATTGCTTTCAAAGTAATTTCTACGCAGAACGAAAATGTTATTGTAAGGCATAAATTCTAGATTTCCTGAAAGTCTTTTATGAAAGCAATAGAATTTGAAGAAGTATATATAATTTGGCTCTCTCAAAAATGTAAATATTGTAAAAGTTGTACAAAAAGTGAACAGAAAATCCAAGAAAAAGTGTAGTAGCTATTTAACAGCAGTGTATAAGATCTAATTTTAAATTTAAAGTTTGTAGATTCGTAGATCTAAATTTTATTATTTATGCTTATGCTTTGAAAAAAATAACTGATGTAAGCTCGAAAATTATTTTGGGTTTTTTTGAGAATATTGGCTTGAATTTTTTTTATATATAAAAATACTTTTTCTTTCGATTTTTCGAAAAGTATAGTAATAAAATACTGTAGCAATTAAACTACTTTGATAAAAATTTATTTGTCAGCCTTTGATTGTAGAACTGTTATTATCCTAAAAATATATGATATATCATGGAATTAATTAATACATCTAGGAAGTCTGAATTATTAGAAAGTATCTTTATTTCTCAAAATGAATTTGACATTTTTACTAAAATGTTTTTCTTCCAAATGAAAACCTTTAGTAGGCATTACTATTCTGATTTATGGAAAAAGAAGTTTGCTGTTTCTATAATTTATTAAACACATATTTAACAATATGAAGGATTTTTTTAGCTTTTATATTCAATTCTGAGTTTGAATTGTTGTACATGAGTGATTGTGATTGTTTATTAACGTCGCACTGAGGAGCAACAGGAGGGCTATTGGCGACGGATCTTGAAATTATAAGTTTCAGTCGAGTGACGAGGATGATACCTGAGCTGACATACAAGCTCCAAACTTCCACACTATGCAAATGGACAATGATTTAATAGAATACACAATGCTCCTTATTATATGTTTAATAAAAACTGAATGTCTCAACATGAACTTTATTAAATGAATGAGCTGAATTATGATTAACAAATCACCGAAGAACAAAAATTCACCAAATGTTTTGACATCAAATCAGTAAATAATATCAGAAATTTTAAATTCAGTTCTCCATTTTTTAAGAAATTCAAACTTATTCAAGATAAGAATAAATGAATTTTTAAATATATACATTTAGCAGATTAGCTACACTATAATATTTCCGAAATATGTGACTTAAGTTAGATAAAAATTGAAAAACGAGTAATGAAAAGTGAAATAGAACAGACGTTTACACAGCAATGGCCAACCATGAAGAGAAAAAAAAAGAAGAGTAAAGAAACCCCAAACTTAGCAGAATTATAACATGTGAACAACGAAATTAAAGGCAGATGACAAAGAAAGATAGTAAAAAAAGTACAAAAAAGGTATTAGAATTCTGAAAAAATGTAGCGAAGTGTCATTCTCACCGATATATCCACAGCGGTGATATCTTTCTGAAACATTTGTTCTTTTTAAGAGCCTAAGAAATATATAAATATGCTTTGGTAGAAAGACGCAGCGTTATTACAAGATCCAAGCCATTACTGTCCTTCTACTGTACCTAATTGCAATATATGTACGTTCGAATGGGAAACATGTTTAGATTTGGACTTTGGTTAATCTTTTCCGAGAACCGAACGATTGTAACTGATTCAATATGGCCTTCTAGAACAGTGATGACCCGCTTAAGAGAGTCGGGGGTTTCGATTTCACACGATAGGATTTCATTAAAGATCATCGGATGAAATAATTGGGCGGCTGCACGCCAAGTCTAATGAGAACCCAAACTCTTCTCGTGCCCTGGTTATGGAAGTAAGTTTTGAGCGCAATGTATTACCCGAGGTATCGTCCCAGTAATCTGTTTGAGACCGGGTATAATGATGTCTATGGTTAATAGCCCATTATTAGTAACTATACCACGATGTCTACTCGTACACAGTTTAGTGTTTTCACAAATTCTTGGCACATATTTCGATATACCCTTGTTAAATTATATATATATATATATATATATATATATATATATATATATAAATGTTTAGGTGTAATCAGTCCAAGTAGTGTATTCAGTCGTGATAATACTTTGGGTGATATTTGAAGCAAATAGTTTTTTATATTACTGTCCAGCCATGACAAAAGAGCCGCCCGTGGTAGCGTAGATCAGCACAGCTATAGAAATATCACGTTTAGATACACAGATAGTTTATATAGGTGCTGTGGAAACGGGAAAATCCCCAAAAATTTGTGTTTAGACTGCAGAAAAAAGGGGCTCTGGATGGAGTCTTACGCATGCTACTTAAAAGAAGAATTTAGTATATTAAAAGTAGAAGAGAAAGCTTCGCGTTTATAAATTAGAATAAAATGAAAGATTATAAATTTATTTATTATCACACAAGCTCATTTACACACACACACACATACACACACACACACATACACACACACATATATATATGGAGGGGGGAAACAAGATATATATTAAAAATACATTTTATAAACACAAAACAAAAGT
>BMAW01076940.1:198669-211492 GCA_019974015.1 Nephila pilipes | reverse complement strand
TCTTGTTAATAAGTATAAAATTTATTTATCTAAATTTTAAGCACGTTTGAAGTGTTTTTTTCAAATATTCTTAATAGAACTTGAAAAGAACACGTTGGAAATGCAATCAAATGAGACTTGAATAAAAGCAAATTAAGTTCACTATTGAAGTTCAAACCTCTTCTATGTCAGTGATATGAAAGTTATCACATATCACTGATCACTGGACAGTTTAAGAACACCTTATGAGAAAAATCTTGGTAATGAGATGGTATAGTTTCACCCCATTTTGGATGTGCCTCTCTCTCACGTTCATGACCCATCGTGATGCACATCAAATCTGTTAAGGTTCTAAGTTTTATAGAGGTTGCACTGAAGTTTGGTGAAAAGGTGTCAGTTCACGTGTTGCCCTCTTCACTTGACAGGTTCAAAATTACGATGGTCGTCACTAATAGTCCTCATGTTCCTTCTAAGCACGACGTTAATAAACAATCAATCAAACCTTCCTCATGCTACTGATCAAATAGGCGTTTGCATGCCCTTTAGATCTTATCTTTGAATGATTCCAAATTCTTGCTCGATAATCAGTGAAACACTAATTAATTAACATTAAATAAAAATCTCTTATTAATGCAGTTTCTTATTCTATTTCCTTTCCTTTCACAATTTATTCAAACCCTTTTCAATATATCATATAAAAAGTTTAGATTAAAGTAAATACGCTATACAAAATTTTATTGAAATAACTATATATTAGTTATTGTGATATATTCACAATAATATCGAAATATGTCTGTGTAATCATTATTATCCTAATGTTGATAAATCAATTTAATTATTTACAGTTTAATTAATTACATTAACAATTAATTTTCTTATTTAACAAATGTTTGTTTTTTTTTTTTTTTTTTTTTTTTTTTTTGGCTTTCTGTTTCATCAAGATTCTGATAAGGTTATGCTTAATTATTATATCTTTACAGTACGCAATACCAAAAATTACTAGCTATTTTCCAATGGTATGTTTTTGTTAACAAAGACTTCATGACGATATCTTATTACTTCATTGATCCTACTACTTCATCAAATATAATTAAAACCTTTAGAAGCGCTCTCTGAGTCAATAAGTATCTATTACTTTTCCCAGAGAAGAAATTTTTGGTGTCCTTTCTTTCTCTTTGTATAGAATAAGATCGGGTCGTTGATTTCATTGTGACTGTTTGCACGAAAGCCTTCAAAAGCGAAACTTGGTAGTAAGAAAAGCAACTTACTTAGCAACTGTAGAAGTAGTTCGTTCAGAAAAGTTTTCTGTATCGGAAATTCATTTATATGCTTCCGCTCTCACTTAGCGTTAGTAATTACGATGTAGCAAGGCACTAGGGTTTTTGTTTTCCATACAAAGACTTTTGCATATCAAGTAAGAGTTTCCCGGAGATATTGAGATGCAAATTTTCTCTTGGCTTACTTTCTGGGGAATGCGCGGATAATTATAGATTAATGTATCCGAGTATTAATTATAACTTATAGAATGGCAATCTCAAAGTTAAGGATTCCACGTGGAATGTGACCAAACCAACAGCTACATGAAAGAAGTGGGAATCGGTGTCAGAAATAGTGTCAATCTTGGTTGAAGCTGCCCTTTATATACCTGAAGCAGATGAACTTCAATTCACTTCTTTATAACCAGTTCGTTCACACTTGACCGGTTCGCTTATCCACAATCGGCAGTTAACATTCATAGTGATCAGCGAGTAGGAATTATAAGACGCTACCACTACTAAGACAGAGAAAGAATGTGTTTTTACCGTAATACGATGTCTTAGAGAAAATTAGTTTAAAACTCTCCATTCTAGAGTTACGCAAGAGTTTACTGGTTACGGATATTGTAATTTAGACCTTTGGTCAAGAAATGCGGCTACATTGGAGTTGATTTACTTGTATTTTGTTTTTTCAAACATAGAGCCTCAGTAAAAATATAATAATATGAAAATTCCTAAGCCCTCATCATTCTACACGATGGTCTTTGGCTAGATGGTTTTAATCGATGTCGCTGTAGACCTGCCTGAGGTTATTAGCAATGAATATTGCATTTTTGAAATATTATCTATTATCGAGATCATTGTGAACTTTTAATCTTCCCCACCAAAATTCGCTCATTACATCAAACAAGTTGCTAGATATTCCACTTATAGAACCCTTCATTACTCCAGATCGTTAGAATCGGAAGTCGAGAAAAGAAGAGCACTTGAACCTTGAACTCATTTGTTAATCTCTGCTACTACTGCATTAGCTTTCACTTGGCGGAGTTGTGGATTCACTCCTATTTGAATAGAATTTGATAAGTGTTCAGACTTTGTGACTTCTCACTATGATTTTTGAAATAACAGGAACGTCTTCATCATAATTGCAGATAGTAGTTCTTTTGAACAAGTTAAAAAAAACTACAGTTAAGACAGGTGAAGGGTAGCTGAAGAAGAAGCCGTTTCTAATATAAAAAGTATAGTTAGTTTTGTCCAAGGCCTTTTTAGATTGTGCTACTTTAAATGTAGTCTGAGGTAGGCATCGTTTAGCAACCTACCATTAATGATCTGGATGAGTTGGAATTTTTATGAAATTTTCACCACCTACACACACACAAACACACAAGTAATAAATAAAGTGATTAATTCCCTATAAAAATTTCTTTAAAAAACGAGATTTGTTTCGAGATGGATAGAAATAAAACTGTCGCTTTCAATCCCAAATTGGCATTTTAAGATTCCAAGATATGCTCGAGCAGTATTAGTCAAAGAATGAACAAAGAAAATTATTCTTTAATTTTAAAACAACTTAATTGTATAAGTTATTTTATGAAAGAAATACACCAAAAAATACCATTATATATTTATCTTTTTGTATGAACTGTTTTGGTAGAAAGCATCAAAATGCTGTCCAATGAAATTATGGAAAACAGTTATAGAGGAAAATAGTATTATTTCATATATGTGTATTCTGTCGCAAATAAATTATGTCATAATAAAGAGGAAAGTTGAGCTTCTACTTATAACAATCTAGTAACTGATAAAGTTACAGTAAAAAGACTAGAGGTTTTTTTCTCTAGTCTCTTACTGTTACTTTATCAGTTAATAACTTCTAGTCTTATTAATAGTGTAAAAAGACTAGAAGCTATTTTAGTTTTTAAAAGCAAATATTTTGATAGCTTTGTATTAAAAGTAATTTGTTTAAGAATCAGCAAATATTACAAGAATTTAGAAAAGGTCTTTAAATTCATAGTGTCTAATGCACGTTTCGTGTGTCCGTGTTTCTAAAAGTGTCTGTTGCTATGCGATTGAACTGCATTATGTAATGACTTCCGAAACTTTTAAAAGATTTAACTAGTTATCCCCAAAACCTTATACGGAAATCGTCTTCATTCGTGAATTTTGTTGACTTGCACGCGAATCCTGCAACGAATACTTTATGAAGGGCTTGAACTCTAAGCTTCATGGAAGTTTTATCATTACAAATTCTACACGTTTAGAGTAATGGTATTTTGAAGACACAACTTGTATCGTTTGTCTCATTAAAATTCCCTTAAATCGGAAAATTGGCCTTATAACTGCCTTAATTTATCTTACATAATCGGTTTGTTGGAAAAGTTAATAATCAGCATTCGAATATTTGGAGACTATTTGTTACATCAGAGTTTAAATATTTAAAAAGCTTTGAGACATATATGAAACATTTACTGCTAACAGTTAAATTATGAAGAGAATAAATACTGAAATAAATGCTGGCATGTTTGTTACTCTCTCTTTAATTTGAATTAGTTTAATTTAAAGAAATAAGTAATACATCATTGGACTATTTATTTGTTAATTAATGGTTGGCTCATCAATAAGAAATTTTTTTCTTATATTAATATTCTACCAAAAGAAAATGATCCAATTTAATCAACAATACTGATTATCATACAATTATTATTTTAAAATTTTATGTCATATAACTGCACTTTAGTAGGAATTTTATTGAAACTCTTCCCTTCATATCAGTTCGATTCCATTCCTTTTTAAATTCCTACTATTAGCTCACACTCTCACTATATATATCTTGTTCAAATTTTCAATCGTTAATAAAATACTTTTTATACATCCATTCAAGTTCAAATAACATTTTTTTAAACTTGTAGTGGATGACACTTGATGTTAATACAGTTTTTTCTAACATTAATTCATTTATTTAAATTTAATTGGCGAAAATGCAGTTTAGCCCAATCACTTGGAGCGATTTCAAAAATTGCCAAACTTCACAATTTTTTTGGCTGAACGTAAAGTCCGGGAAGAGGACCAGGGTAGCCACATTTGGCAAAACAAAACCAAATAAAAAAAGTAATTAAAATAAAACTTTTCTTTGTTGACCTAAGTAGGAATTGACTTAATTTTTTTTTATATTACTTGTTATTATATCAAAACAGAGAAAAATAACTTTGCATATTATTAGGAGGTGTATTATAAAATATCGGATAATTAAAAGAAAAAGAAAAAATAATTTTTAAATTCAACAAGTGTTTTATTAATCAAAATGTACTCCATTCGCGTGAGTACATTCTAATCTCAACACGTTTCCAACAAATTAATTCCTGTTTTAAAAAGTGCATAGTCTTTGGAGGACACAAAGTCTCTAAAGGACGCTTGGACTTCAGCCCTCTTACAAATGGTCTTATACCGTACATAGTGTTCCAAAACTGTCAAATAAAGGGTAATCCGTAGATGAAGGATCAGGTTGTATGGAGTATGCGGCAGGTGCGCCGCATACTCCATACAGAGGATGGTATACGCCATACGCCGCATACAGAGGATGGTTCTGT
Organism: Nephila pilipes; assembly: GCA_019974015.1. Classification (NCBI taxonomy): domain Eukaryota; kingdom Metazoa; phylum Arthropoda; class Arachnida; order Araneae; family Nephilidae; genus Nephila; species Nephila pilipes. Next base: position 206,670 of record BMAW01076940.1, on the reverse strand, counting down.
GATCATTAATTAATACAGAGTCGATCTGGGCAATTTTTAATGCATTTTCTCAATTTCATGGCAGTATGACTATATAGTTATTATTTACCCAGGTTTTAAAATGAATAATGGTTTATATCTCCTGCACTCCACCATAAAGTCACCATACTCTTTTGGCTATGTAGAAGGTAGCTTTAGAGTATGTCATGTATTCTCACCATGATTAATACATTACCCCGATTTCTTTCTGTTGTCATAGGGAATTCATTTTTCATCACGGGGTACAACAGTTCAAATTTCAAATCTTCGCTACATTTGCTGATCACTCAGTTCATGCGTAACCCATTTACTGAACATTTTAATCTTTCCTATGTTCTTCAGATGATAACTGAAGACAAAGCTTACTTTTAAATTTACACCTAACCATTTCAAGTATCTTTTAACAAAGAAAAAGAAATTCCAAATTTCATACTACACTACCTGATAATTTTCGTAGATTTTGAAGAAATTTTTTAAGCGTTAATATAAAAGGTAATTATAGGTAATAGAATGAAAAAGAGCATAATTTTCTTATTTACAAAAACTATATTAAAATGCAAAATGTCTATTATCTAGTTCAACAGCGCAGAACTCTGGCTGACCTCGTTTAGCGATTCGGACGAGAATTTGTCACTCGGTGTATCGTGTATTCTAAACATTCGCTTGATATAAAGAGGATTACATCTCGTTACATTCAAGTTGTGGTAATTTGGAGAAATTTGAAAATGTAAGCTGCTAGCTTATAGGTGTCGTTCACGTCACCTGACCATGATTCAAAATTATGAATCTCACCTCTAATAGTCCATTGTATCATTCTTATTTAATATTGATAAATCAAATAAATTTATGGTTCTGGTACTAAATTAATCAAAATTCAATAGTCAATTCCATTGAAAAAATTATCAATTTAAGATTTAAAAGAATAGTTGATTTGTTTTAAGAATGGAAATATATATTTCATAATTCGGAATAATTATTTTTGAATAATTTTTGATTCGGAATAAAATTATTCGTGTAAATCTCATACATCGCATTATTTGATTGGATGACTTGTAACACCTCTCTGTTACTGAACTCGACAGGCATTATTTAAAAGCACTGCAATTTTTAAATGAAAATCAGAGTAATAGAAATTAACATTCATTAGATGAAACAGTAAAATTTAAGTCCAAACCTTTCATTTTTGTCAAATTATGAGAATGCAATACTTGCTTTCTCTCCCTTCATTTATTAACCTTCAACGCGTCTGTAATTTAGCTTGGAATAATAATCAGATAAATGTCTTACCTCTTCTTCAGGTCGAGCAAATTTAAACACAATCACTAGTGGTTTGAGCGGGTATACCAAATTCTTCTCACTCTAGAAAATTCCTCTAAGCAGTCTGTCAGTTATAGATGCAAGTTTACACACGTCAGCTACAATTATTCGCTATTAATCACTAGCCTCCAACCACTAATTTCTAACTCGAATATTAATCAATCATTGCCAACTCTATATATTCATTTCGCTGTAGCATTTAAATTACTTAAATTCATTAAGTCAATTTATTAGTCTTCTTATTTGTAAATTAGCATAATCGCGTTTTATTGTGTTGGAAATTTAAATAAAATATAATAAAGTAAACTTAGATGTTAGTAGAGGGAAGGTTTGCCAATAGCCCAACGTTATAGAGTTAGTTTTAACAGCTGAAATTTTGCCAGTTTCGATTCTGTCTCAATCATCATTCGTCTCGTTGTACATAATAAATTTCCGCATTTTAAATCTGCTTATATAATAAAAAATAAATTTTGCTTATACTGTAAAATTTTAGAGAACGTGGTAACAGTGAAACATCACCATCATTATCTGACCACGAAATTACATCACCATCATTATTTGATCACGAAATTACACCACCATCATTATCTGATTAAAATCAGACTTGTTAGATCAGCTAACAGAGTTGCCTAAAATACGATTTTGGTGCAAAATGGACCACATTTAACTAAACTTGTGCGAATTTATTCACTAACTTTTCCTACCGCTATTTTGTTACATAAACTGTAATACAATGTGATAATATTTTTATTGATTCAGGTAATATAAATACACCGTAAATAATAATTATTGAAATTTGATATTCTATATTAAAATACGACAATCGCGAAGGATTTGTTTCTCTTTTTTAACAAATCGATTCAAGAAAGAGAGAATGTAATCAAACTTATGCGGGTTTTCCCAAGGTTTAATTTAAAAATCAATGGCTCGGCGCTAAAATAAAATAATGAATTGTAGAGATACTTTAACGAACCAGGAATTAATTGGTTTTCCTAATAGTATAATAATGAGAAAAATAATTAAAAGAATCGGTACAAGTTGCGTTAAAATCAAAGACGAAATGAATGGAGAAAACAGGTGAAGAAATAAAAATTAAAGTGCGAAATATTTTGGAGAAAGAGTTTCTTAATTAATGCCTGCAGTTTGATTTCGCTCTGGTATATGAATTGAATGAAATAACTGATGATATTTTTTTAAGTTTTAATTTGATGAGCGTTGATAAAGAACTCAATTGTAAAGAAAAATTTCCTGTTCAGTAACAAAAAGTAGCAGTATTTTTCTTACATTTTAATGATTCTGATAAATGTTTCCTATTTTTAATAAATTGATTTTAGGGAAACATCAAGGCATACAGTAAATAGATATTAAAACTAAAGGGAAAATTATTTATTAAAATGAAATATTCTCCGAGAGAAAAAATTTTAGAGAAACAATGGGGAGAATAAAAGATAAATGATTAAACAAAAAAAAAAAAAAACTATATCGCAAAAAAAATCCTTTTTGACAATATTACCTTATAAAACTGAGAAATCGTTTCACAAGGAGCCAGTTATTTAATTAAAACCTGATTCCCCTCGAGAACCGCCGTATAGCGTGGCTGGTGCACATTAAATCTGGCGGAAGCCCCAAGTCCTCCCGTGGTGGGGTAGGGAAGTTTGGAGAGAGAGGTGTCAGCTGAGGCGTCGGTCTTATCGCTTGACCGAGGCCTAAAATTATGAAGTCCGTTGCCAATAGTCCTCGTGTTGTTTCTCAGTGCGACGTTGATAAACAAACACAATCAAATTTAATAAAACATAAAATTCGATTTGTATAAACATTAATAAATAATAATGAATCTCTAAGTTTAAGGTTAATATTTAACATGGGCTATTCGCGATTTATTTCCCTTTAACTAACAACTGGGGTTTCTTTCTGATTTAATATTTAAGTTCCCAGCTTCTAACCAATCAAATAGAACGTGATGCAGGTTATGGTTTTAAGATGATTGTTAGCGTGGTATGCACGGAAGTATTCTAGAGTGTGTAGAAGATTTGGTAAGTTAAGGACTCAACACGCATTCTGAGCTATAGTAAGAGGTACTCGCATTTTAATCCGGTAAGAGCATTATTTGATAGATTATAGAAGTTGTTAGTACTCGATGATAGGATATTAACTGTGAGGAGCTCCCCCCCCCCTTAATTGAGGAGTAAATGAAGATATTTTGGATATAACTGACTATTTTAATTAATTGTTCAGTGTTTGAACTTAAAGAAAATTGAGATTTTGTGATTAACTCAAAGATGATAGACGATACGAGTTAAAGAATACCATCACAAATATTTAAAAATAGAGTCTAATCGTTTATTTATTATCTTAAGACACATAAAAAATTTGTTCAATGAAGCACTCGAAGTTCACTAGAGAAACTTCTTTTATGTTTTAACTTACGAATTTTTCAGGTTCTAAATGCTAAAAAAAGCATCCGTATATCCATGGATATAAAAATGACATGCCCCTATTTGTTTTCTTTAGAGTTAGAATATGAGGAAGGAGAGAAAAAGGTAGAGTACAATAATTTACTATTCAACCATTATTTATCCTTTTGGAACAATATGCAGTGCATTATTTTTCTAGCATATAAACATTTTCCTCACTAATTTTTTTTTATAATCAGCACTTTAAATTTGCCATGCGCTTACGTATGGCTGTAAATCCATTATTCTAGGAACATAATTTGTATTCGGTATTCTTTGCGCAAACTTTTGCTCATACTACTAAAGAACATTTACGCGTTTGATAGCTCTTTCGGGACTCTTGAATGGCCCTCAAAATTACGCTTAAGGGAATAACAACCATCTCGATCGTCTGAATTAAGATTCTTTTTTCCTATAAAGGCGAGCTCATTCACCAAATTCATAGGTCTAAAATAAAACTGCTTTTCCTAAAACCAAATTATTTTATTTGTGTTTAAAGCCTGATTTAGAATTTTTCATTAATTTACTAAGAGGATGGTTCAAAAAGAATTTGTATTTGAAGACAGATGGCATCATTATTTTTGACTTGGTGGTCATTTGAAGCCAAATAAAAATTGGATTGCTGCCACGTCATTTTGCGTCGAGTTGTTGCCGTCAATAGATTTGTCATTATAATCCGGAAACCAAGCAATAGTTACATTAATGGATTGCTTCCAGGGAATCTACGCCAAAGAAAGCGAGGAGGATCTCATCTTCAGGAAAAGTTAGGACGAAGATATTTTTTAAGGTGCGATAGGCGTCATGATACCGTATACGAATAAACGAGAAAAAGACAGCTGTCTAGTGAGTCATGATGCTTACCAAAAACAAACGATTTCCCATGTTACGAGAGCAATTTCTTGTATTTTCTAAGGACTTATTGAACGACTCTCATATGTTACATTTAGGAGTCTTTTTCATAAAATAGTTAGCTTTGCAATTACCAAATGGCCATGGTAGTCTGATGGAAAACCGCATGAGCATTGTAGCCATCAGATCTCTATTTTAAGTCCTGAATATTAAAATCCATTTTGCAGAGTAATGGAGACGACTACTCATTGAAAGGAACTTTTGTGTTTAAGTTCGAATGTTTAGTAGAGCGTAGATGGTTTGGTGAGGGAATTACCAGAACATTAGTCACTCTTATCATATGTCCATGATTTCTAGAAATTATGAAGTCTTTCTCCAATAGCTCGTCTTGCTTTATACAGATTGAAATTAGTACAAAACAAACAATTAGCATACTAACCTTAATATTTGTACTGAATTGTCTCTTCCATCTTGTAAAATTTCATATAATTAAACTTGATCTAAAAAATGTCATATTTGTTCTGCTCTTTTTCGGCAGACTGTTATTATTAATAATAACTTTCCTTATATTATTATTAAATAAATCAAATTATTATTTAATAAATCAAAGCTGAATGTGTGGAAATTAATTTTTTATCTCCAACTCGTATTTTTTGATTACGCACGACTTTTTTTACATTGCTTATTTCGAAAATATCCAGTGCAATGTTTGACACAAATAAAACAAATAAATACTTTAAATAAAATCAAAGAGCATTCTAATTCCTTCTAATAATATTATTAAAAATAAAATCCTTCTACTTACTTATGAACTACCTGTGTAGAGAGTGAGTGAAATTTGAGGTTTATGGTGCAAGAGCCAAACCTAGTTATGTTGCCCCAGATAATGTGCACGTGTGATCCAGAAAAAAATAAAAAAAAAGGTAAAAAATTAGTTGATTATTAGGATAGAAAATATAAAAGAATCTGTCAGGTATTCCGGAGGAGCGTCACCCATGTTTACGAAAGACAGTAAACCCGTAAGGAAAGATCGCAAGAGTCCACATATGGTCATACCTGAATTTACCTAAAGAAGGTAAGTCTTGAGGGTAATCAGATACAGACGAACTAATTCCTCCAAAAAGGAAGAATAACAGCTTGAAAGTCATTGTATCAATTTTAAATATTCTTTATTGTTCTATGCGATATTTTATTTTCAACTCTAGTATTTGATTTCGGGAAAGTCTCGATCAGTAGAGTTTAGTGGAAAACAGAAGAAAAAACTTCTTTTAACTCCTTCGCTTTTTTTAATAGATAGCTGAATGATTTTTTAACTACGCACGACTTTCAAGAATCCTATCAATAAAGATTTGCAAATTTTATGGTTTGAGAACTATACACTAGACAGAAAGAAAGGTAGTCTTTGTAAGAATACATATACATTCAGTATTAAAACATAGAAAGCGTTAATTTTAAATTTGACTACTTTAAATATTTATAAAGAGACAATTGTTATATTTGGTAATAAGAAAACAACTAGACTAATATTATATGCTTAGACATAAACATTAATCACGGTAGCCTAGTGGTCATGGTCAAGGATTCGTGGCTAGTTGTTTTCAACGAGTTGTGGGTTCGAGCCCTAATGCCAGTAGATACCCGCCATCTTGCAGGACTGATGCACGTTAAATATGTTGAGATCCTAAGCCATCCTATTGGTGTGGTTGGAAGTTTGGAGAAGGAGGTGCCAGCTCAGATGTCATCCTCGTCACTTGATAGAGGATCAAAATTACGAGGTCCTTCGCCAGTAGCCCTCGTGTTGCCTTCAGTGCGAGATTAATAAACAATCACATTACATAAACTTTATGTAACGTGTTTCAAGGAAATGTATTTTTTTAACAGATTAGTAAATTTTCAGATGGCACTGTAATCTAAGTGTCTTGAATAAATCTTCATTTCACAAATATGGAGCAATCGCTTTATCTTCATTAGGATAGCTACTTAGTAATTTTCCTGGGTTTATTATTATTTTCCTGTTGCATAAATATTGGCCAGTTTTCCGTAAAAAATTTTCCATTTAGGCATTGGTTTTTATTTTTTTTTTCAGTTCTCATGTTCGGTATCACCACTCTATAGGTAATTGTTCGTTATTTTGTTCCAAACGCTACATATATTTGATCAAATTACTTCTCACTGCTATATTTGTTGATTACAAATTATGATACTTTAGTAGAAAAACTAAAATGTGGTTGAAGTTAAAATGTAAGAAGTTGGAAATAAGGCATGTATTATTTATTTATTCTTAAAATGAGAAGAAAGTAAAGAACTAAACTCATTAAAACTGAGGTAGCTCGTTTTTAAAAGGATGAAAATAAATTGAGCATTAAACAAAATTTGATTTTTTTTTTTTTTTTTTTTTTTGGTATCATGAAAAGAACGAAATATGTATAGCTTAATGAAGCAAACTTAATCATCGCTTTTGTCAGCAACATATACAAATAACTGAACAAAAAAGTTGCTTCGTAGCTCATTAAGGATGAGTTATTTTCCGGCTGAATAATACCAATTTGCATAATGCGTAATTTTGCACAACTACCTGAGTAACATCAATATGCATAGAGTATAATTTTATTTTGTTGGCTCCTTGAGTGATAAAGAACAACTTCTTTATTTTTATTTAAAATAAATGATAATGTGTTTCTTTTTTCTTTGTATCAAAGATTAATTTTTTTTTGTATTCTATTCTCTAAAACCATATGAGTATATATATAAGTGACTTGATGTATATTACGAATTTTATATGTACGAGTTATTAAAAAGTTATGAAACATGCTTAAAAGAAAGTGCATTTCTTAATTGGCTTTTAACAAATATATGAATCAAATAAATGTTTGGAACAAGAAAGTATTTGGGTTGTAGATGGGGGTGTGAGGGAATATTTTATAAGAGTTCTTTTTTTTTATTGCGGAAACTCCAGTTTTAAATTTAAATACCTTGAATGTGTGAAGTTTTGTTTTATTAACGTCGCGCTAGAAGTAACACGATGACTATTGGCGACGGACCTCGTAATTTTGAACCTCAGTCAAGTGACGAGGACAACACCTGAACTGGTACCCACCACTCCTAACTTCCACACCCCGCAAATGGAAGGATTTTGGGTCTCGACTGATTTAGACTCGAACCCACGACTTAATGAAAACCACTGGCCGCGAGTCCGTGACCATGACCACTAGGCTACCACGGCCATTTGAATGTGTGGACTTAAATATTGCAATAGTCTCGGAATAATCAAGAATTATTATTAAACACACTTTCCGACCGAATAATTTCTTGAAAGCTGAAAATTAGTAGCAAAAAGGTTTAAACTGAGCATATGTATATATAT
>BMAW01076940.1:161450-198569 GCA_019974015.1 Nephila pilipes | reverse complement strand
TATAATGGTTAACATAAATATCATGCGAAGTTTTGGATTAGAAGATAACATTTGACTTGTTACAGCATTTCACACACTCACATTCATGCAGAGTTCCTATTTTTTGATTCCTCTTTGCAAAATTCTCATTGTGCATACAGCAATTTTAATTTAAAATCTCTAATTCATTGCAATATATATGTATATATTTATATATATATATATATATATATATATATACATATATACATATACACACACGTGTGTGTGTATGTAATATATATAATCTTACATAATAATTATTTTTGTAAGCAATATAATATAAAATACAGACTATACACTCTAAAACATTTTAAATTCTATTTTGAACAAAAGATAACTGAATTAGATAGCAAAACAAAAAAGTTAAAAGAATATCGGAAATTCAAATTACAAATATTATCAGAAGAAAAATTTCTAATGAATGAAACAATTAAAAAAAATTTCTTATGCTACAAATTAACTTAATTACATCAAACAAAACATTACTTTAATACAGCCAAAAGACATTTATAAGAATAAAAAACAATACAAAAATCAAGCAGCTTTAAAATCAAAAAGTAATGGATACTGTTCCATATTTTTGAAAAAAAAAAACTTATTTATACCAGTATTACGGATCCAACCATTACTCTTCAGTAGATTACATTATAAGAAGATGGTATAAAACCGAATATTAAGCAAAAATTCAAATACGAAACAAAATTTAAACCAAACATTAAAAGAAAGATAGTAAATAAAGAAAGCAGATGTATTTAGACCTATATGTACTAATGTAATCATAAAATGTAATCTAAGAAAACTTATACTTATTAATAATAATCATACTTATAATAAGCAAATTTATTAATATTATATGGCCTTTTATAATAGTAAACTTTATAATCCTATTCTGATGCTGTGTTATATGTCTTCATACGGTAAATATATTTCTATTTGATTTTCTTTTATCAGGGTAGGTATGAGGAATTAAAAGCTATTTGTTTTTATCTGCTCCATTATTTAAGATCTTTTCCATTATAATAGCTCACCAATCAACTGCTTAAATTTAAGGTCGTAACTTCTTAAGATGTGTCTTATTTAGACCAACAATAGCATTTATTTGGTGGAAGAAACTCTTTTCCAATACGGTTGTAGATGTTAATAAACAGAACCATGGCGATCCTCTTCACCTAGACATAATTAGATTATCCCCAGCTTCCCTAGAAACATAGGAATCCGCTTATTGCCACTTCTGAGTAATCAAGTACTTGTGACTAACAAGCCAACTTTCTACCAAGAGATAGGTACTAAAAGTTTTTCTCTTTTATATAGCCTTCCCTAGCTCCTACGTCTTAAAGGAAAAATGAGAGGGACATAAAAAGATTCCTTAGATTAGGCTGTTGATGATCAGGATCGGTCTTCAGCCAGTTGCATTGATTAGATCATAATAAGCCTAATGCTTGCATGGGGTACAACAATAGTTAGATGAAACCTTATATTTAAAATTCTAAAAAAATCCTAACGAATAGTTTTATGTATAAAATGTCATGGTTATTATAGATTAGAAGAAATTTAATTTTAGCAGTGAACCTGTTTAATAAATTATCTATTTTGAAGCATACTCTTATACATTGGAACTTCATTAATATTTTTTTTTGTTATAGATTTTATAAAAGTTCCCTTTTATGTTGCCTCTGATTTCTTATAATTATTTTTAATTTTAAAAACTAGGTAGCTTTACCTTGTACCCCAAAGTTGTTTCTGTAAGCCTTAAAAAATGACGAGGCAGGAATATGACTAATATTATGCTAAAATTTTTCATGCTACTGTACAGCAACCTATGCGTAACAATAGGTATTAAGTGCCGCAAATATCACAATCTATGAAAAATATTTATGCTGCAAATTGAATATGAAAAATAAATATGCAAGTAATCAAGAGAGACATAGGAGTAGGGTAATATTGTTGGTAACGAAATTGTCTAATGATGTGTCGTATGATGCGACATATGTGACCGATATTTATTTTTGCCAAGCTCTCCGTATGGGACTGGGAATGCAATTGCAGTAAACAGCGAATTTGAGCCTCAAATTTTAACCTTTAATTTTTTTGCAGTTCATCTACAGAACTATAATACATTTTCCTTCGACATATGCAGTTACATTATGCATAAAAGAGAAATTTAACCTATTGATCATAGCAACAACATAATAATCCGACTCTGGCAGAGAGATTCCTTCCTTAGTATCGTCATCATCATTCCAAAATGACGAGGATAGCAGCTAGTTCCTTTTGTTAGATAATTCTTGTAAAACGTTACAAAAATGAGACCGGAGAGAAATTAGATTTGTAGGGAAAATTCGAAACGTTTTAAATGAAACAGTGGCAAAAAAGGAACTCGTGCACAATTTTGACACGTAAAATAATAGTGAAGTAACCTAATGTTTAATAGATTATTTGCTTATATTATTAATCATTTTACAAATACAGTAAATAATCATATTTTCTTAAATTTTTCCGTATAATTGAGCTAATTCTCCGTTTTGAAGAGTTAAGCGATGAAATATCTCTCCGATTCAAACCTATAGGGTGACCGGGTGTGACAGAATAGTCCCACTGTAGCTCATGCATGTCTAAGAGATGACTAAATGGATACCCATCGTCTGGGAGTATACCCGGGCATCCTGCCCCTGGGGAATATATCAGAGTACCTCTGGGGCTTGCCTTTTTCAAGTAAGTACGAGCATCATGACCACGAGGCACCCCAGTGATCTATTTCTTTTCCATGGAGTTTAATGTCTTAGGTAAGCACAGGTCACGCGACCCGGAATACCCCAGCAATCCTTTTATATTTTCGACCCTTTTTCTTGTCAACCAATTTTTATCTTTTTCTCATTTTTTTCACACGTCTTGACCCCAGTTGCATCTTGTTTGGCGAAGTATAGCCACATTTGGCTCTTGCGCCAATAAATTTCACTTTCACTCACTCAAACAATCCCTCCGATTTAAAACTGACTTTGTTTTTTACCGACACCAAATATTGTGTTGACCAATCTTCGAAAAAGTTGCTTTAAGTACTTTAAAAAGGCAAGAGAAGGACAATATATTTGTTTTTAATGTTTTAATTTTATGTCTAGTGTACAGGTTTAAATAATATTAAAACAAGTTTGCATCCAATCTTATATAAAATGTAAGCATTTTGGTCGTTCGAAAATGATCATTAATATTTAAAGTCAGTTGTATAATGTTTGATTAGAACATTTTTTTAAAATTATTTTCGAAACTCTTTTTTTACCATGGATTTCTAATATTAATAAACCGCATAAATTCGTGCATTTTTTTTATCATAACGAATTGCTAAATTTTTGTCATGTTGAACGATTTTTTTAAAATTTCTTTGAAACACTGTATTTTCTTAACCCATGAAAACAAAGGTTCAGCAAATACTTGAAAGATTATTGCTCCAATTTGTAATGAAAAGTTAATGTTTTCAAGATAAAAATGTCTTTGAAGTGAAGAATTGTTTGAAGTGAAGAATTGTTTGAAGTGCTCATAAAATTCTAGTAGGAACGAAGTATTATGAAAATACAAAAAGAAAGAAAAAAATACATTTATTTCTATTTTGAATAAATAGAAATAAATATTCATATAATTCAGAATGAATAATGCAAAATGAAAATAAGATAATGTCAAGAAATCTTAAAAATCTTACTACATGCAATCTTAAAATGTCTGATTAAAACACCGACATTATAGACATTTGTAACGGAATAATTTTATACAAACATTTTTAATTTATTTTCTCATCTTTTTAATAAAAACATTAAAAGCAACTTAAATGTTTCATGTGTTTTTGTTAGAATTCTATTCCTTTTTTCCTTCTGTTGCATCTAACTCACTTTATCCGTAATCTGAGTAAAGAGAATTGCAAGATTTCAAAAGGTTTTATGTGTGTTACATTTAAATTGTTAATGAATTACTTGAAAGTATACATCACATATTTAATTCTGTTATCACGAAGATGTAAGCATCGCATAAAATTAAGTTTCGGTCTCACTAACTACTAAAGTCGGTGAATAGTTAGTTCCACTAAATAAATGGGATTTAAACTTTAATCCATTTCTCACATTCATGTATATTCATCAGATGTCTTATCCTGAATGAATTTAGAATTCTAACGATATCTAAATTAGCTTATTTCAGGCAGCTTTATATTCCTCAGAAACTGTTTAGTGTTGTTCTGCACTTTTGTTATAATAAACAAGAATAAAAGCGCTTATTAACATGGGTAGGCAATGAAATCTAAATTCTAAAGTTTTACAAAATATTTCGCTTGTAAAGTTCTTTAAGAAGCCTTTTCTACATTATTTATATTATTATATATCATGCAATAGAATATAAGTTAAATAATAGTTAAGTAGTATATTACTTGGTTATTGAGTTTTAGAAAAGCAAGAATTAAAAGCACAAATAATAGAATGTGTCAACTTCATTAGAGAAATTATTTTGATTAAAGAATACTTTTTTAAATTACAAATTTAATAATTCAGGCTAGCTTCGAAGGACTAAATAGGATTATTAAATCATCGAGATAATTTCTGATCTGAAGAGGTTATTTTTCTTGTAGTATGCGGCAATTCCAAAATAATTTATATGAAGCTTTCAAATTTTACATGATGCAGATGAGGATCAATTTTGTTTTTAAAATACTCTTCAGAAAAATATATTTGTTCTTGATTTGGAGCAGAAATTTGACAGAGTCTTTAATTCGATATATGATCCTTATAGTGTGTAGGTTGATTCTTCAATCTAAATTGGTTCCAGAAATTTCATGTGATATGTGGTAATTGGGAAACTCAAATATTTATTCACGTGAGGATTATTATAATTGCATTTTGTGCTACATTAGTCAGTATAAATTTTACAAAACTAAAAACTTTTTATTCTTTTTTTGCGTCTAGAAAGATCAATAACGACACTAACAGTCCATTTACAAATTCTATTGCAACGTTAACAGTGTGTTGAGGCCCATTTTCTTATAAATTAATACCACACTAATACTGTTGCAAAAAGTAAAATCCGAAGCTCGCATTTTTTATGATTACACTTTAAAAGTTCTAGTCATTTTAATTTATCTCCAATATTTGAAAGAAATAAACATAAAAACAGAAAAAATCCTTTAAAAGTTAAGTAACAGTTTCCTCTGATCTTGAAAAGAGCTTAATCAATTTCCGAAGCGTGATAGAGATGAAATTGTGCTCCAAAGAGGCTTAAAATAAATTAGGTTAGGCACTAAAAAAACCTGATATTTTATTGAATATTGATCAAAATGTGCTTAAATTTTAATATCTTGTCGAAGGCTTATGCGTTCAGATGGAAGGTTTTAGTGCAAAGAATAGAATAAAGTAAGATTTTATCTATAAAATGCTGAAATTATTATATTTTTATTTTAGAGGCTTTTGTATGACTTTTCTGTTATATAATTATTCTTTTACAAAAGAAATCTAATTTTTACACTCCACTTATATTTCTTTGGGAGTTAAAAGGTAAAATAAATTAAAGCTTCATATAAAAAAGAATTTGAATTAATAAAGTTCAAATAAATCTTTCAAAATTGTAACCAGTTTTACCGTGTTTTATTTAATGCAATTCAGAGAAGATTTAAATTATTACTGAAAATTTTTTCCTACAGACATTTATTTAATTCTTCTATCGATAAATGTTTTCTGGTTCTTTTCCGCCTACAATTTATGGATAAAAGAAGGAAATGGATTTGCCATTCTTGGCACATTTCCCGCATAGGAGGATTTGGCCTAGATCACATGCTTTTTTCGTGATCACCTCTATCCGTCATTTTCAGACCTCGCTACATTTATTATACTTCTAGATGTGATAGAGGACTTCAGGGAACACAAACGACAATTATTCGCAATCAATCACGGCTAAAATGAAAACCTTTAGAGGAGACACAATTGCTTGTATACAAAGGCTTGCTAAATGAATTTGTTGATAGAAAACGTAACTATATACTAACAGGTCTTCTAAAAAATATTTGTAATACAGTACACGTTTGAATTATTTCTAAATGCATCATTTTTTTCAGAAATAATTTTGAAATAGATGGGTTTATAGTTTTTGTTACGATGGAAACTCTTTGAATAAATGCATGTCCTACAATATTCTTTTTTATTTATGCATTAATATAGTTAAAAAAAGAGATTATTTATGTGAAAAGATTTCTAAAGTAATAAACATTTTAAAGAAAATATTTTGAAAGGAAAGAGATTTTGAAATTACTCAAAATCCTTAGCTTTTATGTAACCATTCTTAGGGTTTTTAAACGCGAAAAATAAATATTTTAATAGCTCATTTAATAAATATTGCGCAAAAATAATTTTTTGCAGCAATTTTGTTATCCTTATAATTCATGCCCTGGTTAATTTTGTTTCAGAATATTTAATATGAACTGACAAACGTAATACGATATTTTAATGCATTAATTGCAATTCTTCAAATTACTAGAAATAATACATTAATAAGAATAAATGAATTGTTTCTTTTTTGTCAAGTAGTTATTTTATACACGATGAATAAACAGCACTTAATGAAATTAAAATCCTTCCAAATATTTATAATAAAGAAGAAATATAACATATAAAACACAGGGTCAGTAGAACTCATTTAAAAAACACATTCTGTTAACATTTTAACATTTCTGTGTGTTGATTGTTGATTCTTCAAGGGTTTATAACAAACTGGTTATAATATTTAGAATAAGGTCTATAGCTCTAAAATAACTTTTCATTTTATGTAATTTTAAAGAATATATGATATCATACATAACAAAATACAATAAAATATGTATAAATTTAACAAAAAGAATTTTTTGAGAGCAGTTCATACAACTGCAATTAGCTCATCTAATCATTTTTAAAATCTAACATTAAACTAGAACAAGAAATAAATTTTTAAAGAACTATATTTAATATTTCCCCCTTAGAAACGATTTCATTCACTTTAGTGACCAACTTCCTCAAATAAAACCGAAAGATTTTCCATCTTTTATCGGTAATGAACTTTCCTTTCCAATTTCCGTTCGAGACATCGATTTAACAACATCATATCGATTCTATCTACGATTCTGTCTTAAAATCGATTTTGTCTCCACCATCAACGGGAAGCAAAATTAGCCGTATGAGCGAAGCAAGAAAGTTCAACTTCCTTCGATTTGGTTCGGAAATAGGAGTTTTAAAAATTATTTTAAGTGTATCATTATCTCTTTGATAGAAACTTTATCCTAAATGTCAGATGTAACTTTCTATAGATGAAGGGGAAAAAATTTTTTTGTCTTAACTTGAATATTCTTCTCTTTTTCTTACTGAATTCTGCAATGAAGTTTGTGTATTAGAAATAAATTTCTTTTTATTTAAGAGTTCTCGGGACTCTTTACTTATTATCCGTATATGCATATATGCTAAAAAACACATCATTTTTCAAAATAATATAACTTGCCAATGAAATAAAGCAGAAACTTGAACCATTTACCATATAATATTCATAAATATATTTACTTCAAATAATATATTTTGTCTATTTTTAAAGAAATATTAAAAAAGTTATACAGAAATATAACTTGGACACTTTTTTAAAATTACGAAAATCAGCATTTTACTTTGTACTAGATTCTGAAGTATAACATTGATCAAAATTTTCAAAAGTAATATTATTTTGTAGAAAAATGTTCAGATTTGAAGTTATACATTTAGAGAAAAAAAAATTTTAAAAAAATAATTAAATAGAAAATTATGAAATTTTAAGAAAAAATCCAATAAAAATTTATATAAAAACATTTCTGTTAAAAGTTTATCTAAAAACTGTGTGTGATGTATAAGTCAGAAAGAAACTTATTTTGAACGTGAGTATGAAATTTCAAACCAATAAGATAAAAGTTTCTAAGAAATCCTGCGCGTTGGATAAATTTTTGTTTATTTTGTGAAATATGATATTAAATTTGAAAAAGTAACAAATAATAATAATAATAATTAAATAAATAATAATATATAAATAAAAATTTAAAAATAATAATAAAATAGTTAAACAAGATTTAGTTTCTCTTCGAAAACTTTGAAAGTTTTGGTAATATCTTTAAGTTGGGGTTTTGGTTTGGTTTTTTATTAAAGTCTTACTAGGAGCTACGCGAGGGCTATTGGGAAAAGAATTCCTAATTTTGAACCTTTTAGGTCGTTCTAAGTGACGAGGACGACATCTGAGCTGGTACCTTCTCTCCTATCTTCCACATCATGCCAATGGGAGGTAGTATCGTTAAACTTTTGCTACCAATATTTTCAGAAGAAAATAGGGCTCTAACATACATTTTTTTCCTAAACATCAAAACTTTTGAAGCTTAAGAGTTCTTAGACCCTTTAAGAGTGTATTAGTTACGACCAATTCTAATAAAGGACGTAAACGCGATATCAAGTACGACAGAGACGCGGTTTTATAACGAGAAGCTTGTGAGCTTGAGTTTGGATTTTTAAAAAAATTAAAATTTCGAAAGAAACATATTGAAATTATTTCGTTAGAGAATAAGGTTAATCTCTCTATATAATGTGAATCCATAGCGTTTTCAATTTCCAACAAGAAACTCTTGGGCAAAAGTTGCTTAACGACATAAGTCTCAGATAGATGACATATAATTAGAGTTATGAGTGCTAGTTCTAATTCCCCCAAAGATCCCGTACAGAATAAAGGCTTCTGCTTGTAAAAGGGAATTTGACCTCAAAAAGTTTATCTAATATAGTATGAATGTTAGAGGAGTAAGGTACTAGCTCAGGTATAATTTTCGTCATACGATCGAAATTCTGAAAGGCGAAGTTCGTGTAGTTTCTAATGTGTCGTGTGTTAGTTCAAGCCAAGACAAGAAAATATTTTTCCAATTATTTCCTACTATTGCCTTTAAAGTCCCCTTTTATCTTCTTCCAATACATAATTACCCCAAGTCTCATTTGAAAAGTACGGTCTTCATGGGATCCTTACCTTTTTTTTTATTCAATACCCGATTTTTACTATTGTTGTTGTTCCCGAAAGCTAGATGATCTTTTTATGTAATGTGTTTCTCGCTTTTCAGAATTGTAACCGTTCCCTTTCATGTACTTGCGCCAACACGGGACTAATTGGGTAAACCCATCTGAGAATAATTGCGGTGGCTGTTTTCGACATCAAGCTTTACCGGCACCTTTAACCTCGTCATCAGAACGAAAGTGATGTCTCAAGGTTCTCTTTCAACCTTGGGAAAAGGTGAAAGTCGCAAGGAGCAAGATCGAGCGCATTGACACTTAGCTGCTTCAACTTATTGTGAGCCGCTCTCTTCTACAGTTTTCGGTTCATAATCGACACCTGCTAACGAAGAAAGAAAGACGCATTACATGGAAGATACATATAAATTTTTGGTCCAATAAGAGTTTTGAGAATCGGATAACAAATAAAAATGTTATGATCATGGAGGCATAAATTTACAGTCATGTACCGTAGTGTCAATTGATATTAGGATAAGTAAATCCATGGAGTATCAGTGACATTTATTCTCATCTTTGAGGAAGCTCGGTAGCCTAATAGTAAGGCAGCAAGCTTCTTAGATGATGAATTGGATAACCGAGTCCTGATTCCATCAAAGACTATTACATGGAATAACATAGGCTGTTGTACGTTAAATGTGTTATTTCCTAAAACTGTTCGTGCGATATGGTGTGCGGTTACGAAAATGGGACGTAAATTAAAACATCTCACTCATAATTAGGTGATTATTTGAAACTGTTGGATGATGTGGACTGTTGCCAGTTGATCTTTGTTACAATATCTGGAGAAACATTAGTATAAAAAATTCTTTGAGATAGTTTTATTTTGAAATATTTGCACATCGTTCTCATGTTTTTTTTATTATATCCCTTCATTGTTTATTACATAATAATACTTTGATATTTAGTGTCCCAATGAATCTCTTATATTTGCTTACACATTTCTTAATTAATTCACCTTTTCAGATTAATTATACAAAAAAAAATTCTTACAGCATTTGATCATAGACTTATATTTATCTAAGCATTCAAATTATTTTTAAAATATCGCTGAAATTCGAGAAACGTCATTTACTTGTAATGAGAATTACATTACCTTTTTCTTTTGAAATCCGAATCAATTTTCTAAAATGACTTATAGAAAAAAAATAATGCGGGACCGAAAATTAGCTTTTCAATTTCAGTAATGCATTTCTCATTTTTCATGTCATTTTATTGATCATCAATAGAGGTAGTTTTCATATTAATTTTATTTTCTGAATGAAAACGAGATGATTGAAAATGCAGTAGAGAAAAAAAATCCACGAAAGTCCTTTAATTTAAAAATTGTTTGATGCTTATAAAACTTATTTCAGTAAACATTAATTTCAGCATTAGAAAGTACAAAGTTAATTTCCATATACTTAAAAATCTGACTGATTTTGAAGTATGATACGGAAATATATATATATATATATATATATATATAAAGCATGTTTCAATAAATATTAAAAATTTGTTTCGATTTAAAGTAGAATAAGGAAATACGAAGCATACACATTTATATACCTTATCATGAAATTTTTTTAATTAAATTTGAAGTGAGACAAGGAAATTTGAAAGATATATTCCAATAAACACAAAAAAAATTTTATAGCTTGTTTGGTATTAATTAAATATTAAACTTTTATAATTGATATAAAAAGATATATAAAGTGTAAAATTTGAAATCACTGTCATTGATAGTCAGAGACAACGAATGTGTCACTGAAAGTATGAATATAATTGCTTACATTTTCTTTAATTTCGAATTCATTTTTAAATGCTTTCCTAAGTGATTTGTGTCAATGGATTTTGAAATCGGATGTTAGTTATAAAATTCTTCTGAGCGAATTTTATAATAAATTAACAATGCATTAGTTCAAACTTCTAGATGACAGTTACTGAATTTTTTGTATTTTCTTGTTTTCTTTAGTCTTAATCAATTAATTTTACAATGTCGACATATTATAGATGTCGGTATTTTTATTATTGTCTACAAAGGTCGTTATAAACTTTAATTTGAATATCTATTAATAAACTTAAAAAGTGAAATTAAACTATGAATATTTCAACTAGAAGGATGAACTGATAGGTGATTATTTATTTTCTTTACATATGAATAAATTAAAATTCTTACTTGTTAAGTCTGTGTATTTAGTACTCAAATATTATAATTTGAATATAAAGGTTTTTAAAGCAAGGATTATTTTCCCGGTTATTTTGGGTTTTTGGAAATATTATTTTGTATGTGTTTAATAAAATGCCTTTCAAACTATATGCCTGAGAAATATTCTTAAGATAAACGACTCACATAAAATGTCAGAAGAATTCTTTTCGGTAGCCGAATTGGGGAAGTGCCCGGGCAGTAGCATTAGACAGTATTAAATAATGTGCAGTTGTTGTGGTCTACTGCTTCAATTTGGTGTGACAAGAATTAATGATAATGTGTATGAGTGTGTGTGAGTGTGTGTGTGTGTGAGAGAGAGAGAGAAAGAGAGAGAAATGAATCTGCTTTATTACTTTATTTTTTAACTTAATTTAGTTTTACAGCCAATCCAAATTGATACCAAATATCTTTTGCGCATATAAATTACTCCAGTTTTAATTCTTAGTGATAGTAATTTCTAGAAGTTTTGATATGACGTCAAAGGCAGCTTATAGAGTAAGACCTCGAGGTTTGCGTGAAATTTCGCTTTTTCAGTTCTGTTCTCGCCATGCAATACAAAATGTTTTAGCTTTCCTTAATCGTATATCGGTTTCATGAATTTGCCAATTATATATATATATATATATATATATATATATATATATATTGATTTTATTAAACTTGTCTATTTTATGTGTGGTTAATTTGTTATTACGTAATAAAAAGTTTAATAAAATATTCCTATAAATAGATCTGTGTAGATTAGATTACTGTTCCAAAAAGGAATTTTGATTACATGGAATTCGAATTTTTCTCTTTTATCATAAATATTACTAATTAGTCTATTGTCAACAATTTGCAAATCAAGATCTAGAAATTCTACTGTATTAGAATTAAGATTAATTTTTAATAATTTGAGATAATTAGGGTAAAACGAAACATTTGGTTTAAATTCCTCATTTTTAACTAAAATAATTAAATAATCTATGTAACGATAAAGAAAGTAAGAATCATTATCAATCTGTTGTAATTCATAAAAATGTAAATAAAAATTGGCCAGACAATTACCAGCTGGACCTCCCTGAGGGAGACCCTGAATTTGCTTATAGAGATTTTGACCGAAAACTATAAAATTCTCTTGTAATACAAGTTTAATAAGAGTATTGAATTTTTCACGTTTTATTGTTTGATTAAAATGATATTTATTGTATAAAATTGCAAGAACTTTAATTAAATCTTGAATATCTATTGAGTTAAAAAGGTCTTCAAAATCATACCCATGTATAGAGAATACCTCTTTTTCCTTCATGTTCTTGACAATTTCAAAACTATTTTTAATAATAGCAGTATTTTCAATATTGTCAATAGATTTTTGAAGAATGGATTGTAAAAGTTTGCGAGATATAGGTGTTATATCCATTCGTAATACTTCGAAATTTGACAGGATTTTTGTGAAATTTTGGCGTTAAGAAAATATATGGAAATTTAATGTTTGTAAGATATATATATATATATATATATATATATATATATATATATATATATATATATATATATATATATATATATATATATATATATATATATATATATATATATATATATATATATTTTTTTTTTTTTATTTTTATATATATATATATATATATATATATATATATATATATATATATATATATATATATATATATATATATATATATATATATATATATATATATATATGTATATATATATATAATTATGAATCAAATTAAACAAAATAAAACAATAGATCATATATTGCCTTACAAAATAAAATTATTTTTATTACCTCTGTATACGAAGTAAATTATTTGTTCTGAATCTGAAGAACTTCTAAATGGCAGTCCTAATAGTATAGATAAAATATTTCAATATTAAAAGGAGAGAGAAGTAAAGAGATTATAAAAAAAAATTATGCTTTATCCGCTCAAAAATTTGTGCAAATATTTATTCTCTTCATATCTCTCTCAGTAATCTTTCTTTCATACACATTCAGTATTTTGAAATTAAAACGTGATGTATAACGCTTATCACAACAGCTAAAATATTTATTATTGGGAAATCCTCAGTACTTTTGCTTTAATAAACAAACGAAATTTCTTTTTTTTTTTCTAAAAATAATCTTCGCAATCTTTTGAAATTCAATTCCTCTGGTGATATTGCCTAAGACATTTTTTTTTTGCACAATCCGCATTTTCCATTATCAAAGGAAACTATATACGCTTTTCTATCATTTTCAACTAATCGAAATTTGGAAAGCAAATAACCTTCATTCTAGAATAGAAAGGCATCTTCCATAACAGTCGTATACAAGAATAAAAACTATTACTTTAAAATCAGAAATTGCGTTAAGATATCAAAACCTCAAAATACCAGAATTCTATTTGGAATTATTTAAAGAATATTTATCGCATAATTTCGTGCTGAAAAACTATTTATTTAATTTTTATCATAAGAAAGAAAAAAACACAGATTTTTGTGGTTTGAAACTCATGCACGATCTAAAGCGAAATTCGCTTTACAAATGGCTTCTACTTTGAGTTTATTCTTCGAAGGAAACAAAATTCAAGAACAAGGATTCAAGGATGAAACTCGCCTATGTGTAAAAGTATATTTAACCCTTTCGCTACCGAAGGGAAGAAAAAAGGTGCTTCTCTGGGCCTGCGGCTTCTTATCTCGGAGTGTCACTCTGTGTCCAGACGATTTTAGATATTAAGCTTAATTCGTGAAAAAAAAGTCCTCTAAAATCGGCTATTCATTAAAATATTTTATATTTAGTATAATATTTAAAATACATTAAACTTAATATATACAAAAGGGGAAAAAAAGATTTAATCGAAATTTCTGTTTTTACATAAAATAATAACATAAAAATCATATCTTTTAAGAAAATATATTTACATTTGTTACATAAATTTCATGGTGTAATGATATACCATTACGTGAAACGTATAGATATAAAAAATAAATCTTAATTTGCTGTATGGTATATTTATAAAAAAAATTCAATGCATAGTCTAACGTCACATGTCTTACACACATATTTTGACTTTTCACGCAAGATTTTGAGCAAAGGGCACATCTTCTTCGTCCTTTTTTTTTACTTTAATGTCTATGTACAGATTTGGATTATTTTCGCTAACATTACTGTCAGATTCATTTATTATTTCGCAAATCTCAGTATCAGATAAATACTTTCTTTTCGTCAAGACTGTCGCTACAAATAAAAACCGACTGAAGGAAACGAATAGCTGAGAGCTTCTGCTACCAAACGCCCTAACCCCCATAAAGAGCCATAAATTCTCCTTCGAACTTCTAAGAAGCAAGCAAGAAAGAAAAAAGCAAACCGATAGCAAGTGCACCCTTTAAATCATATCATTACATTTAAAGAGCCTCGCCGCATCACGTGCTTTTAACAATTACCCCCTCCAGGTAGCCAGATGTGAAATCCCAGCCTATTTCACCAAGGTCAACACCCCAAATAACCCACATATATAGATTTCGTGGTATTGTAACGCCATATAGTAACATTAAAAAAGTCAAATAAACGTTCTTATCAAGCTTATCTCTATTGATACGTTGGGCCGTAGAAGACACTCACGCAGCGTATCAAATGTGATGCGGTGGGAACAGGAGATCAAACGTGAGAGTATCGCATGTGATACGCAGGGAGCGAACGGGTTAAGTTAGTATAAAAATATTAAGGATAATTTTTATTGTCTGTTAGCTTATGGAAAGTCAAAGATCGCTTAGATTATAGTAATATAAGATCAAATATTATATATATGACGAACACTTTCATTTAATAATAATACTGTAATAGTAGCCATTTTTTCTGAAATAGAACCGCATTAACTATAGCAGAGAGAATTCATTAAGCTATATCACGAGAATCAATATTATTTAAACGACAAAGGTTACTCATTACATTCTAAGAATTTCTTGAATATAATATAATACATAATATGAGTTTGATTTAGATTTTCTCTGGTTGATTTTTTTTTCTACCGATTATATTTATTAGTCAATGTACTAGTTTGAATGCGCAAAAGTCTGATAACCGAGTTGTGAATTAATAGTTCGGAAGTCGAAGGTTCCGAACACTGCTCTACAAAACATTACGTTATAGATAAAGAGAACTATAGTTCTCTTCAGATTTTCAATAGAGGTGGAATAGCAGTTTGGAAAGTGAGATATATAAAGTCAGATGTCGCTCTCATCACATAAAGTGGCTGCAGTAGCTGAGTGGTCATGATCTCGAGCTCATGGCCTGTGATGTTTCAGATGAGACGTGGATTCAAACTTCGGAGAAACAAAAGATCAGTCGCTTAGTAAATCTGAAACACGTCAGGGAACTAAGTCTTCACACTGGGATGGTATGAAAGCTCGACGAGTAGGGTGCCAGTTCAAAATATTGTCCTCATTTTATCGTAGTTCAATATTACGTGGCTCATTGACAGTAGCTCATATGCTGCTTCAAATTGTGTCCCATTAATAAACAATCAATTAATTACCTGACTATGGTGCAGTATTATGAGATCTCTAACTTTGCTTATCTGTTTTTGTATCAACGAAGCACAAGTGGAACACAAGGGTTAATTACAATTGACTTCCTTACGTCGAGTCACGGTCAGGTGATGATGATGATACCTAAGTAGATATCTCCTTCTCCAAACTCCTGCAGCACAAGAGGCCACTTATATCCAGTTCAACTGAACAAACAGCCATTCCCTTCCTTCACTATTGTGATCTTTCGAGGAATCAGTACTTTAATTCTCGACTAGACTCGAAATAGTTTGACTTTGTGGGAATTATAATTTTCACCACTGAGTTACCCTAGGCGCACTAAGTTCTTCTCCTGTAGGTTGTTGTGTATCTCTACCACAGGAATGAGCTATTTTGTTACAAGGAACTCTTTATCAATCAGGTAATAGCTACGGACTCCTTCTAAGGAGGAATTCCTTTTACCTAGACCTTATCACTGACAGATGCATACACATACATGTTTGCGTAAAATAATATTATGCAGGAAACAGTTAATAACATTGAAAAATAATTAACATTACAAAACATTATGTAGTAATTATTGCTTTTATTTTGACTTTGCACGTTAAATAATAGAAAGATAAAGTAGCATAGATGCATAAATGTATTTAATAAAAAAAAATTCAAGAAACTTTTTTTCTTTTAATGACATATACCTTTGAAAAATGCTGTTTTCATCATGAATAAGAGTATTTACATATTGGCGTCGCAACATATTTTTCTTAAACTCTCTCTCGATTCAGTTTAATTTGAAACTTTAATTCAACTCAATTTTAACTTGAAACTTTGCTTAAATTCGCCTTATGTCACACAAAAATAACATACAGCGATGTGCCTCCGATAGCGGATGTCGGCTACAAATAATATATGTCACGTACCACCGGTGATTCACTTCGTTCCAAAGGTGTTAAACTGCATTTTGGAGTTTTTGATGATAAATGCAACTAGTACCGGTTCAATTTATTGGTTATAAGAAAGAGAAATTTAACATCCAGTTTGTTTGATGATTTTTTTTTTCAGAAGTAATTTTTTTAGTGTATGAAACCGGTTATTTTGAGAATTAATGTCACACTAGGACATCATTAGAGTTATTGGTGGAAACCCACGCAACTTTTAAGCATGATTTAGAGGCGAAGATGACACCCGAACTTGTACCTCACACACTCTCCTAAATTCTTTCCTTCCTTCCTAGATAAGTACGGATATCATGATTCCGAGGTACCCTAGTGGAATTTTTCTTTCCTATGGGATTTAACGTATATAATAAATACGGGAAGAGAACTTTCGCGACACCCTAGCTTTATTTCTCTATTTTTGGCTATTCTTGTCAATCATTTTTTTTTCTATCGTTTTTCTGACATCAAGAATTGAGATATATTTTAAATCTATCTTATCCACGAACCTCAAATTTTACTCAATCACTAAAAACTTTTATGCCACTCCATGCAAAGATTTTGATATCCCGAAGTTTCTCTTAATGGAATCGAGACTCGAACCCACAACAGGACTTAAGCATCGACGCACACGAATCTTTATGATGATCACTAGGCAACCTCGGTAATATTTTTCTCATTCAAGATCACGCATTCCTCAACAATTTCCCAAGGACAATAAGGGTTTAATAGATGTTTAGTTAAAAGAACCCTCTACAATAAAATGATTTTAAAAAATACATTCCAATTCCCTTAATGAAGTCCTTTTTTTTTTCAAACTTTTTTTAAAATACGAACCCAAAGCACAAGCTCAAGTATAAATTTAAATGAATCAGCATTAAAACCATTTCTAATAATTACTTATTTTTAAAGACAATTCACATATTGTACAAGTATATTCTACTTTTATGATGCTACCTTTTATCCATTTTCATCATTTCTCTCCATTTCTCTGAAATTCACATCTTTGAAATGGTAAATACAGTAATTTATTATTTTTTTCAATTTTGTTCCAGGCATTTTACACCGTGGTTGTAACAGCTGGCTCCTTCCACGTGGAATCGATATTGAATCTCCCAGGTAAGTCGTTGTTGTGTACATAAAATATTTCTTTACTTGATTACATTTGCATGTATACATTCTAAGTGACTCAGATGGATTTGGAACAAATTGCTTATTTTTTTACTGCAGCTGTTTCCTTCATCCTTAACCTAGAAAAAGCAAAACATGAAATATTTGAATGAAAACGTATTAAGGTTTTCCAGACATGTACTTGTGAGGTTCTCTAAGATTTCGAATTTTATAACATGATTTTTTAAAATCACAAGAACAAAATCTTGGCAATTATGGTAAAAGAAGCTAAACTCTATGTTAAGATAGCTTATAAATAATCATGTAATACATTAAGCATATCAAAAAGCTCGACTACAAGACATGCAGAAAACCGTATAATTTTGAACTGCATTCAAGTGATGAGGTCGACACCTGAGTTGGTACTTAACTTTCCAAACATGCACTGAACACCACGTGAAGACTGTAAGGTTTAGTTCTGTTTAACGTGCTACAGCCCCTAGTTATTTTGCATAATTGAGTTTTGGTGGAATCAGAACTTAAATACGTGGCTCGACTTGAACATCAGCTCCCATGAAGTTTGCGACAGTAATTACACAGGTCATGGGTTATTAATAATTATTGCGTATGATTATACGAAATGAGAGTAACACATCTTAAAAAGTAAATTATAGTTTACATCATTATTTCTATTTATTACTGAATTTTAAAAATACATGTCAAATTATTCCTTACTTATTTTTCTTATTCTTTAAATTAATATATTATTAAAATATTGAAAAAAAATGTTAACTTTCCTTACATTATGAGTTTCTAATAATACTTTGGGGGACCTTTAATTGAATTTGTTTTATTTGAAAATTCCTATCTATGATGGAGGAATCGTGAATTATGTAAATTTGATTAGAATTAGCGAAATGCAATGACTAGAACTAAGACGATGCATATATAAGCAACGAAGAGTTTAATTTGGAGGTTGATAGTTAAGTGTGTGATAAAGATTGTGATTCGAAATTATCAAGTAGAGCATCGGTATTATATCGGTATAGACTAAAGATCCTTTAAAGTAACTCCAGATGAATCTGCATAGAAGAAATATCTTTAATTTCCTTAGCAGTTGAATCAAATTCGCTTAGAGATTACTTACCACAGATAAAGTAAGTTAAGAACTAAATAGTGATTATTCGTTGATCTGAATAAAATAAATTGATTATTTTCTGTTAATGACTTTATCTTTTAGTAACTGTGTAATTTTGTGATTATCTAAATAAGCTTAACAACGGCTAGAGAGAGAAGTAGTAACAAAGAGGTGTGACTACTTGAAAGTCAACTCAAAGATTATATATATATATATATATATATAGAGAGAGAGAGAGGGGGGGGGGAATTAAAGTTTTAGGGGGGTTATCAGATTTTTTTTCCTTAATACGGGAGAGGTGTTCAATCATTTCCAAGATGACCGCTGGTTTTAGTTTTGATTCACTTGTCGAGTAAAAAAGGAGATTTTCCCTTTTCTCTGGTTTGCAAAATCTTAATTACGTGTGGGAATCTAAGAAGTTTTCGCACTAAAAGTTAGTCCGACTGACTTCCGAAATATAAAATTTAGCACTGTAATCTAGCTCACCACAGCACTCCTTCCAAGTAGATGTTTGGAGAGGAGAGGCATTATTGAATACGTGTTGATCTCGACAACCTGATGCTCTATGTGTCTCCATCCCTGTGATTCATCCTTTTATCAGTAAAGGATAAATTTGTGCGTTTATTGCCTTCTGTGTCTGCCATAATTGACTACAGGAATTGATCACATTTGGATGTATATCAGAAAACCAAGTTTCTCTCTCTCTCATTCACACACACACACACACATATATATATATATATGTCTAATCAACGTGTAAGGTAAAGATGAGTTTTCAGTAAATAAATAATTGTATACATAATCTCGGACAGTCTAAAAATAAAATACGAAGTGTTAAATTAATTGCAAAAAAAAAAAAAAAATCTGCCAAATTTAGGTACAAACAAAAATTTCAGAAATAGTGAGCTCCTACCAGTATATGCTACAATGTTTATATTAAATTCCATAAAGAGGCTAATGATTTTTTTTAAATTTTTACAAAATCTATAAAGGACGAATGTACAGTCATCGTCAAAAAAAGAGCACCTAAATGGAATAGTCAGGTTAAAATGATATTCGAAAGTAAGTTAATAATCACCAACTTAAAGAAATGATTAAAAGCTGAGCCTGGGTATGTCAAATTTTATTGATCATGGTACGAACTCATCACAACTGTCTGAATTCTGAAAACTAAAAAACATACACTCATCGTCAGAAAAAAAAAGTTGCATACAGGAGAAATACTCAAAAATTATATTTGAACTGATTGATTGATTTGTTTAATTAATGACACACTTGAAGGAACACAAAGGCAATTGGTGACGGACTTCACAATTTTGAGCCTTGGTCAAATGACGAGGACGAAGCATAAGCTGGCATCTCCTCTGGCTACACGGCAGTCAAACTCACGACTCAACAAAGACCGCTATCCTGGAGTCCATGACCACTAGGCTACCGTAACCACATGATATTTGAAAGTAAGAAAAAACTCACCGTTATCAGGAAATGATTAAAATCTGAGTTTGATTGGCAACATTTTTTGGTCAAAGTATGAAACCATTACAACTCTTAATAGGATGTTGGGCGGCTAATTTTTATAATGTACTCTTCCACAAATTGTGGTCACACAATCAAAATGTGATAATATAATTGAATTATTTTTTTCCATCTCATCGAATAATGTCTGCAAGAGACAATTTCCATACAGTCTTACAGACTCACCTAAATGACTCCTAGACATGAATCGATCCATTCAACGAGTAGAATCATTGAGTCAAATCCTTTACTTCACACTTCCGGTTCCTTTGTAAAACTCAGTAAAAGTTCCGGTCTGTCATTTCGAAATGAATTCAACTCTTTTAAACCGTTGTTTTCGGCTGTCAGCATCAAGAATGACAGAATAGTCCCTCTGTAGTTCATGCATGTCGTAACAGGCGACTAAAATGGATATCCAGCTTCTGGAGGTATAGCCGGGCATCTTGCCCCTGGGGATTACATCAGGGTACCTCTGGGGCTTGCCTTCTTCAAGTAGGTATGAGCGTCATGACCCCGAGGCCCCCCGGTGGTCTTTTTTCTTTCCTATGGGGTTTACTATCTTTGGTAAACACAGGTGACGTGCCCCCGAAATACCCCAGAAATCCTTTTCTGTTTTCGACCCACCTTCTTGTCAACTCTCTAATTTGTCTTTTCTTATATTTTTTTCACGTCTAAACATCAGTTAAATCTTGTTTGGCACAGCAGATCAGTTAAATCTTGTCTGGATATTGCGTCAATAACTTTCACATTCACTCACTCACTCGGCTATTAGCAGTTCATAAACTTGGCAGATCGGAATTCTAATTGTTGTTTGAGTGCAAGACCCTCTCGGGCTCTAATCTCAAGAATTTGCTATTCCTTCAGGATGAAACAGAACATTGGTATTACACTTGCACAGAAGTAAAGAAAGAATATGAGTGAATGGAGATTTTACATGAATATTAACGAGGAATAATAAAACAATTTATTAAATTTACATTTGAGTGGGGGATTTTATCTGGCTATTTAAGTAATTAAATTTAAGATAACAAAATTAATTAAAATAGCGTTGTTAAGTTTTTAAGATAATGGCTGAACAAATTAATGCTTTTGATATTAATTTCCGATTTTTAGATGCTAAATTTAAAAATATAAATTATTATTTTTTTAAGATTTAAAGAAAAAAATTAACAAATGAAATTTATTACTTAAAATTTTTGGATTAGATATTTAAAATTGAAGGCAGTAGATTGGTAGAAGTACTCTGCATGTTTGACCAGTCCGGTAGTTTCATAGGTTCAGAAGTTTCTCTCTTGGTATCGAGAGAGGGAATTTCTATTGGTCGGTACGGATGGCTGCTATCTGTGATGAGTGGAGCTAAGTAGTTTCAGTGATTTTTTTTTTACTGTAATTTAAAAGGGGGTTGATTAAACAAGTAAATTTCACGTGGTCTGTGGAGTTGTGGATTGTTTCTAATAGGGGTGCATTTTTCTATGGCTTCAATTGTTCTACTAGTGGATGAATCAATTTTGTAGAATTTTTTGGAGAGTTTCTTTAAGATTTTGAAGGATAGATATCTTATGGATTTTCTGATACCTGTATTTCTCATGTATCACTTGTCTTTTACTATTGTTCTTATGGCTCCAGTTTGTGACTTTTCGAGCAGATCAAGGGTGCAGGACTAGAATGGATAAGAATATGTCAGGAGAGGTTAAAAAAGCTGGCACTGCCTTGGAAGTATTTATTGGGGGACATTATCAGATGGATGTTTATTATTTTTTAATTGTTATTTTTTTTATTCTGTATTAATTCTGTGTCCTCTATTCAGCGGGATATTTTCTGAGTTGGGATAACTTTCGCTTTGAATTGTTTGAGCTCATTTTTCGTAAAAAGATTTTTAAGAAAATGTGAGAATTTACTTAAGTAAATGCAAAAAACAGTATTAAAATTAATGGCTCTACAGTTTGGGAAAAATTACTTTTTATCGTTAATACTGAATTCTATGCCGCAAAAAAGAGTAATTTTATTCTAGAAATTTATGAATTTTAAGTAGTTCATTAAAGCTTCATTTACGTACTCATACCAATGAAAAGCCTTATGTGTGTGATATTTGTCAGAAGGGCTTTTCCCGAAAGGATAGTTTAAAAATTCATTTGCGAACTCATACTAACGAAAAACCGTATGTTTGTGAAATTTGTAGCAAGACGTTTTCTCTAAATAGTAATTTAAGAAAACATTTGCGTATTCATACTAACGAAAAACCGTATGTTTGTGAAATTTGCAGTAAGGCGTACTCACAAAATGATCATTTAAGAAAACATTTACGTTTTCATACAGATGAAAAGCCGTATGTTTGTGAAATTTGTAGTAAGGCATTCACTCAAAATGGTGATTTAAAAAAACATTTGCGTATTCATACAGATGAAAAGCCGTATGTTTGTGAAATATGCAGTAAGGCGTTCACTCAAAATAGTCATTTAAAAATACATTTGCGTATTCATACTAAAGAAAACCCCTATGTTTGTGAAGTTTGCAGTAAGGCGTTCACTCAAAATGGTGATTTAAAACAACATTTGCGTATTCATACTAAAGAAAAGCCGTATAGTTGTGAAATTTGTAATAAATCTTTTTCTAGAAGTAGCAATCTAAAGGTTCATTTGCGTCTTCATACTAACGAAAAACCATATGTTTGTGAAATTTGCAACAATGCATTCACTCAAAGTATTCAGTTAAGTAGGCATTTGCGTATTCATACAAACGAATAGTCATATGTTTGTAAAATTTGTAAGATGATATTTTCTCAAAGTTATATATAGAGTGAAAATACGTGTGCTTACATGTACAGACATAACGCCTTATTTTTGTGAAATTTGCAAAAAAACTTTCTCTTGTCGTTGCTATTTAAAAGTACATTTGCATATTCATAAGCGAATGAAAGCTGCAAAATTATGAAATTTACAAGATTTGTATTATTTTGCTGCATAATTTCCAAAAATTTAATCTATAAAAAGCATAGTTTGTGATATAATAAGGCATATTCATTCCTTTAGTGTACAATTTTAGTATTATTTTTTATTGTGTATTCCCCACATTTTTTATATCGGTCATAAATTTCATTTATAAGTTTTTGTATTTTAATTATAATCTCGACTAGCGTCTTCAGAACATTATCTTATCTTCTACGTTATTTTTTTTTAAAGAAGAATAATTATTGAGATGCTAATACTACTTCCCTTGCAAGAATTCTATTTATAATTTTATCTATTGTTTAATGATAAATTACAGAACGTTCCAAATATGAATAATAAAAAATTTATTGAATGTTATAAATTAAGATATAGTATTCGAGCACCCACTTCAGATAAATGTAAAAAAATGTCATAAATGTAGCTTTACAGTAACGAGATACACAATATAGTAAAATGTTGTTTCGTTAAATGTTAAAATGTGATGCTTTTAAAATGTAAAAATTTCCAGTACTTTTATTCCACAAAAGTTTTTGTTTTGAGTTAGTGTATTGTACCTATTTCCCATGAAATGAAATGAAACATGTAAACTTAAATATAAAGAGAATTAATGTTATAAAACGTTCTTGAGTATGTTCAAAATTCTTTCTTGTTATTTTAGAACTTAAATAAGTGTTTTGATCTTTCCATAGTTTTCAAAATTTAGTTCCATCAAAGATTTATTTAAACTATCACGATTGCGGATCTTTTTTTATATATAAAACATATTTATAACTGAACAAAATATAAATTACTATTCCATTGTCAGAGAGGAAGGGCTTTGCATTTCAGGCATTTTTCGAGAGACCAATACTGCAATTGTACTACTTCTATGCTCTCTTCTTTGGTTTTGCTCCGAAGATAAGTTAGAATTCAGCTCCTCTAGAGAGATTCTCGGTTATGGATCGTGATGGATATTGGCGAATGACATCGTCAAATGACAAACAGCACCTGAGCAAGTATATCTCAATCCTGACTTCCACACTATACTAGTGTCCACATTAGCCTCGTGGTCACGGTCGCCAAATCGCGATGGGCGTTGTTTCCGTCAAGTCGTGGATTCGAGTCATTAAAGACTCGTCGTCCACGTCAAATGTCTCGGGGTTCCAAATTCTTTCAATGTTTTCATAAGGAAATTTAAAGAGGTAGGTAGGTTCTAGCTTAGGTTTCGTCTTTCTTACTTGACCGAGGCTCTAAATTTCGGGTCCTTTGCTAACAGCCCTCGAGTTATTTCCAAGTGCGAAAATAATCAATCAATTATCTTCGGATGATCATGTATGTAATTTCAATATTTATATGTAAAGTAAAATAGATTCATTGTTGAGTTAATATAAAACAAGTATGAATATGAACTAGGAATCTCAGAAGCAAAAACTTAATCACTAAGCTAATGAATTTAAATTCAAAGTATATTCTAATTATTAAATCAATTAATGTATAAGTAAAACCGAGAAACGAAGACGATGAAGATAAGGAATAACATGACAGGCACAAACAAATAACAAAAATAAATATATATCTGACATCGGGAGGGCAAAAGGATCATATCTTAAATAAGCCCTCATACAAATAATAATACGTCAATGACATATATTTCTGTTCAAAAAATTTGCATCTCGAAAGAATAGTCAGAATGAAATTTTATTTTAAAGTAAGTACTCCCTACCAACAAGAAATGATTTAAAACTTATCGTAGAAATGATACACTTTATTAGTCAAAATACGAAACCATTACAACTTTAAACTGGATGATGGGCCGCTATTATTTCTTATTCATTCTGCCGCAAGTCGTGAAGTGGAGTCGTAGATGCTCTTTAAGGTGCCTTGACTCAATTCCTCCCATGGAGATTGAACTTTGGCATATACATCTTGCAAATTTTGTGGTAGTATTGGAGTCTTAGCGGAAGTCGCAATCTGGTCGTAGAATGAAGTGATGGGGTTGCGAAAATTTAATTTAGTTACATAAATTTAATAAAATGTTTTTCACTAATTTTATATAAATATTTTTTTGGTGCAGAGCAGTTATATAATCGTAATTCTGGCTCAATTTAGTTGAAAATTATATTTACACATTGAAAAAATGCCAATAAGCGCATTGTTTATCAGTGTCGCATTAAATATCAACATATAAATATTTCAGAATCAAATTATGAGCGCAAACACATACTACGTAACATTCTACACCACACTGGTGAATAAGATTGGGCTCTAACAACAGTTAGTGAGAAAACACTTTTCTAATATAGTCGGTTATTTCTATTTTGTGACAAGTGTGTACATTGCAAAAACAATATAATACTGTATTTTGCTATTTTATTAGACTAACGACGATATCTATTTAAAAAAAACTATTATAAAAGAAGTTATTTTATTTTATTTTAATTTAAGATAAAATTATTTTTTAACCATGGATAGAAAATATTACGAGTGTTTCATTTTAGTTTAGCTAAAGAAACTTTTAATAAAAAATTAAATAAATTTAAATTTAAGTTTATATTTATTTATTTATTTTTAAATTAGATTTTAAATTAAACAACATAATTTTTTTCATGTATGCTTATGTTAAACGGCAGGGGATCGCTGGATATTTGTAAGCATAGTAGTGAGTTCGCAAGTCTAAAGCGTATAAGAGCCACTTGTCTAAAGCAACCGTTAAGTTATCTGTGGCCGCGGTAGCTTAGTGGGTAAGGCGTCAGTCACGAGTCCAGCGGTTTTCGTTCAGTCATGGGTTCCAGCCTTTACACCACGAAATACCTTCTGTGACGGAGCAGATGCATTTTAAATCTGTTGGGGCCCAAAGTCCTCCCGTTTGCGTGGTGTGGAAGTTAGGAGTTTGAGTGCCAGCTCAAGTGTCATCCTCGTCACTTGACCAAGGCTCAAAATTAAGAGTTCCGTCACCCATAGCCCTCCTTTTTCTTCTAGAGTGACGTTAATAAAACCAAAAAAAAACCACAAGTTATCTAAGGGTGACTGGTCTGACGAAGTTGCTGACCACGGCATTGTGTCTATAGTAGCCAGTTACACGGAGAAAATAGAAATACTCAAAAATGAACACCCATACGTACTCATTTTGAAATGAGTATGTATGAATCAGATTTGAACGTATATCTTTATCGAATGTAAGACATTACATGTATTCAAAACAAAAAAAAAATGGGAAATCAACACTTTCGAAAAATTATTACAGATATAAAGACTATTAAAGAGCCTTTTATATACTGGCTACATATTTTAAAAATTAGGTTTCAAAAAAAAATAAAGTTTGCTTAAATATTTAGAACTGTATTTCGTATTTACTTATGTTTTACGCAGAAGAATACACGAATTTTAAAATGAGTACGTACTACGATTCAGTGTTCCTTATATTTTTTCTTTATTATTGAAAGCATCCTATTTTAACTGTGAGTTGCTAATAATTTTTTTTTTCTTTATTTCTGCTATTACTTTTATTCCAGAGGATCCGAGTTGGGCGTACATCTTGGCGACTGGGATAAATTTAAATTGTTTGGTAATATTTGTTGATGTATGATATTTAGAATGGATGATTAATTTAAAAATACTAAATTTTTTTAAAAGTATTGCACATTTGAAAGGTTATATTAAAAAAAATCTTCAGAATGATTATATTATGTTTCAAGAATTGTTATTGAGGTCAGTTTAGATAATGTTTTTCTTATGAGTAATTATTTGTATTGCATACAATCCATCATATTGCATTGTAATCGTACCTTTAGAGATTTCTTGACTTTAATTCATCCAGATCAGTGTTGAAAATTATTTTCATTCATGTGAATATTTGTGTAGAACTCTGAGAATGCTTTATGGAATAACATTTTGGTACTTTAAGGTAAGAAATTATACACACAGATTAAAATGTTGACAAAGTAGCTTTTATTTCAGATTATTCTTTAATGAATTGAAGTAAATTTCAGATGCTTTATGACAGGAGTAATATATTTCAGAATATATCTGAAATATCTTCAGAAGAAAGAAGAATCACATTTGCACGACAAGGCAACGTAACAGATTGTTAAGCAGTACTCAAAATTTATAGAATGTAAAATTTTCTATTTCCTCAAAATTCTGTTTTTTTACACCCCGACTGTATCATTTCTCTTAATATATAATTTTAAAAATTAATATTTTGTACATATTTTTAAAAATCAGATGATCGCTAACATAAGTTTTGGGTTTAGTTTAGTTTTTGTTAGCGTCTCACTTGAATCAACGCGAGGACTAATGGCGACTAACCTCATAATTTTGAACCTCGTTCAATGCCCAGAGCTGGCACTATCTTTCCTAACTTCCCCACCACGCCAATGGGAGGATTTTGGGCCCAAAAATTTGGGATGTGTCTTGTTGTTCACAATAGTCAGAATTTTTCTTCACTTCATTTTACAGTAAATTTTAATCCACTAACATCAGTTAAAAATGGCACATGTGTTTGGTAAAAGAAAAACTTTAGAATTCCTCATATAACAAATATTTTGGGATCTAAGTGTGTCCTCCAAGTTCGTAATTCAGAGCAGCAAGAATTGCTATGTAGAATGGATATTTTAACAGACTAAGAAGACATTTTTAAAAGTAATAGTTTTTACTATAATGGTACTGTATATTCCAAAAATATGGCTATATTAATTGGTTGTGTAGATGACACGCCTCTGTTTGGAAAAATTAAAGATTTGTTTCTACATGATAACGTTACATATATAACATATTTATTTGAAACAGCAGTATTTGAAAAGCATTTCCCCTCATATTTAGTAACTTCACGAGATGTTATTGCTTTGAAAGAAGTAAAAAAATGTGTTAAATTATGTACCTTTACATATTAGAACTTCCTACATTTTAAATGATGCCTCATTGTGCATTACATTAAAACTTAAGCTATGTTGTACAAATGGGGATGGAGTAGGACTATAGTATAGATTAAATAGCAGTGTATCTAAGTGATTTTTAAAACGACATACCTTCATCTGTAGGAGTTAAAAAAATTATAGTTTTTCTTTTAATATTCTTGTTTCAAAATTATGAATGTTTTATATTTTGTATGTCTGATATGTATGTGCGTTATTCAGAATAATTTTTTCAAAAATATGATTTGGTATGTTTTATTTTTTTCTGTCTGCAATGAATCCTTTATTATAGGTATTAGTTTTGTTATGATGTTAATTCAAAAGAAAATGTATGTCAGATAAAAAAAATGACATTAAAAAATGCTATTTACTAATTTTTTACTACGGAAAATCTAATATTCCTGATAATGTTTCCACTATATTTGCAATAACTTATTTTTAAAAGACTGAACTTTAAATAAAACTTAATTTTCTGCATGTATAAGATTTTAACAAAACTATATATCTCTTCTAGAAACATAAATATAATTTTTAATGATCTGAATTGCTTCTTGAACTACTAGCTCAAATTTTTTACACATTTGTTTTGAAAAGAATTTAACTCCCGAATCGAATCTATTATCATTATTTTTAAAGATTTATTAAACACTTGAATTGATTGAAATTGGAAGTATAAGTTCAAAATACAGTTTATATTCACATAACAGTTGCATTTTTGTTTCTAAAAGTAACAATTTTGTTACACACAGTAAATGTAAGAATTTTGATTAATAGTTTTGTTACCCACAGTAAATGCTAGAATTCTGATTCGAAGTTTTGTGGTAAAAACTTAATGAAGAGTATATTAAATAATATGTAAGATGAAGAAAATAACACTTGCAACTAAAGGAGCGCTTATGTACGTCCCTTAAAATTTAAGATGAAATATATTTTTCTGTTTAAAATTCATATTCGATACAATAACAGTATCGAAAATGAATGCAATGCAATGCATACGCACTTTATTGTTTCATACTCATATTTGATGCAGAAACAGATTTAAAAATGAATACATGATATACACTTTTTTCTATTCCACACTCATATTTGATACACAAATATTTTAAAAAAAGAGTATGTGAAGTTTCCATTTTGAGTGCGTACCTGTTACTAAAAATGAGTACGTGCGAGTCTTAAATTTAAATACTTCGGGATGGAAGCCCTTTTGAGTATGTGAAGTATTCAAAAGTGAATACTTTGTACTCTATTTTGAATACCCGTTTTTCGCAGTGTAAGCTCTTTAGATGGCAACGATATGAACACGAACATAGTTTAGTTGAAATAGGGGACTGGGATCGGAGTTTTCAAACGGAATAATTCTGGTGATTAGGCATCGTATGAAATTGCACCCCATTCCATTAGGCCATGGATTATGGATGTGTCACGAGTAACAACAGGTCATCCATTGTATCAATGACCGCATTGACTCGTTACACAGGTGTGTGTTTCATCTTGACCAGGACATTAGCGAGACTCCTCAATTATCGATGACCCACTATCATACCGCACATCTTCATGTTGCTCTTTCCAGGCACCAATGCAATCTCTGGCGACGTTACTGTGGTGTCAGGGACAGTCTCTGTATGGGTTTGTGCAACGGTCTACAATGATGAGCCTGCATATCTCCGTAACGGGTAGAGCAATCCAGAAGTGTGTAGCCGTACTGACACTTACAGAATGATGAAGAAATCATTAATGTTCACATAATATCTGGCATTGTGGCAATTGGTGTACTTAGCGCTTATAGAACAATTTTTCGAACAATCTTACTGTTCATGTAGATCTCTCAAAGCCTACTTGTCGAAAACGATAAATTCCTAATACTTAAGTCCACCAACAGTGTGAAATTGTAACATCTGCACTACCTGACGCGTAATCCAACGGAATGATCGTCTATCTTCATACAGTCCTACGATGAAACCCTTCTCAAAAGCATCCATCTCATTAAATGGTGGTCGTTTTCTTCTCAAAGATATTCTGAACTTCAAAGGGATAATTTAACTCAAACACACTAGTTGTAATTAAAATTACGAATTTAGGGAGAATCTTTTAAAAGGTTCTTAGTGGCGTGGGAAGGGATATGTTTTCTGACACCCTTGGCTCTGATGTGCCTGACACTTTAATCTTTTACGTGTCTAATAGAGACCAAACAATTTCTTAATTTGCATTTATATACCTTATTTCCTTCTGGATATAACTTTTTTTAACGGCGTACGTATATACCATAAAAATAGGAATCTAACGTCTGCGATGAATATTGACATTTTTTTTATTATTACCTTGGCAAATTTTCATTTGTATACAGTACATAAAAAAACTTAAGCAAATGTCTCCAATTAATGGTCCTCTTTTGCCGCTTTTCAAGCCTCATTGGATCCTTAGTTATCCGACTTACCAGGGTAAAAAATCAATTCAAATCTTCAAATTTTTGTTTCTTCCTTTTTGGAAAAATTTATTTTATAGGATTACCATACTCATACAACTAGGCTTTTTTTTTAAAAAAAGAAAAGGTATAAAAATTACATCATCTTCACAGAATATTTGAAACCATTTAACAAAATAATCCGTCGTCCCCACTCCATCGACCAAACTGTTTTAAACTCATGGAATTCACTGAGAAGAGGGTTGCAAGATACAATTACTCTTCAAAGAACATCCCAATCATGCTCTATAGGGTTGAGGTCAGGAGGTCTGGCTGACAAATCCATGCAGCGGATTTCCTCAATTTACAGATAACCGTCGACAACCTGGGCCCTATGTGGAAGAGTGTTGTCGTCCATTAACGGAAACCGAGGACAAAATACACTCCTGAAAAGTTCAACAGAGAGTTCTAAGATCTTCTCTCTACACCTCACAGCAGTCAGGGAGTCTATCGTGCACATGTAGGGGTGGGCAACCGTCCAACATAATGCCTGTCCAAACCATTTAATCTCTACCACCTAAATAATCATTTTTCCCGATGAGGGAGGGATAGTATTGTACCCCAGATTCTCTCCAGATACAATCATGTCGAGAATTAGTGTCCAGGCTGGATCTCGACTCATTTGTAAAATAAACGGTGTTCCAGGGAAGTCTGGTCCAAGGCGCTCGTTGTCTGCACCGTACTAAACACACTTTCTTGTGTGCTGCAGAGAGCGGGGTGCAAAGAATGGGTCTTATTGCAAACAGCCTACTCTCATAAAGACTTCGGGCAACTGTAAGCCATGAAGTTTGACTGAAAGTCCTAAATAATGATCTTCATTCGTTGCTGTGGATCTTGGTCGACCTTGTCCTCATTTTCTAGATATGGATTTAGTATCCTGATATTGTTTCAACAAATTTCAGATTAAACTGGGCGTTATATTGAGCTCTTTCGTCACATGCGCTTGTGACCGGTCTGCCTCTAATCTACATTCCACTATCGTCATTCCACGTGTTCGTGGCTACTCATTTTGCCAGTTACCGTATAAAGTTTACCCAACTCTTATGAGAAACTCGGCGAATATCACGGAAGAGTACGAGCACACATATCAACGATGACTTTTCGTGCGCTTAAATTCTATCCACAGTCACAGTTCCTCAGACATGTACGTATACGCTTACTTATTTAATTCTGCATGCTTGCATAATTCTTCGGTTGCGTAATTAATACATTTAGCTCAATACTTTTTATAAAAATAGACATAATTTTAAGTCTGTTAATTTTACATGTGTAGTTATAAATATCAGTGAGAAATATGAGAAATTTTATAATCGATCTTTCGAAAATATTTCTATGAATATAACTAATACTTTCAAACTCTAAATCATTCACTTTAGACTTTTAAAATTTTTCAGCAGGAACTCTTAAAACTTTCTAAAATAACTTTCATATTTACAATTCAAAAAGTCCACCCCTTCTAACTATATAGATGCAGTTTCAGTAAGAATACCTATTAAAATCTTGTTGAAAGAAACTATCTAGAAAGCATTGGGAATTTAAGGACTCTTTAGCTCTGTTTTTTTTTTTTTTTTTTTTTTTTTCTAAATTATATTGCTCATTGTGGAATAAATGTTAAGGAGCATATAAATTTTTCATAATTTATATGGTCTATGAATTTTTCACAGCTATATGTCAAATGCTAATAAACTGAAGCAATATCTCTGAAGAAATAAATACAGAATTACAAGTGCACTTAAAAAAAGCATTTGAAACTTCGAAATAGCAGTCGGTAGCAAACCGCATTAACTCCACTTATTTAAGTAGAAACATTCATCCACGGAAAGAAATCTCTTAGGAAAATAATTTTAACACAGTTTCATAATGTACACAACTGACAATTATAGCATTATTGATTTATTCAAGTGTGGATTTAAACAATGGAAGGGGATTATTCTAAAAAACTTAATTAAAATTAGCTTTTAATTATGAATGCTTGGAGATTGTTTCTAGAATAGCATTAATATTAATATATATTTTAATGAGAATACGGAATGAGAACTTTTAATTAAAAAACTATTTACTTGTGCACATGATATTACTGGTTAATGCAACTGTTAAGGATCGCAATGTATATTATTAAATTTTCTGTGAGTTATAACAAATTTGTTTCTAGTATTATTAAGTGTTTGTTAATTACTTGTATATTGCAATTTATTTGAAACATTTACAAATGAATTAGCTATTTTCTAGCCTCTCTAAAGAAGTTTTAGTCAGCAGAGATTAATAATTTTATAGAATTTTTCACACACTCACATTTGAAAGTTTTCAAAAGTTAAATGTTGAAATAAATAACATAACAAAAACTATCAATATACGAGTAAATATAAAATAAAATCTGGTAATAAATTTAAGGATAACATGTAATAAAAAGAAAAAAAAATAAGAAACCAAAGTAGGCGAATTAAAATATGTACGTGGTGTAGCTATTAAATAACGAGATTGATGCTGCTACAAAAAAAAATACGCATGCACTAAACGCCAGCGACCGACAGCTGCTAAGTGAGAAGCGTTCTGTTTCGAATGCAGTGCCTTCTCGTTTCCGCAAACAAATGCGTATCCGGTAACCTTTGTTTGCAATAGAGTAATTTTTTTTTATTTCACCGGAAAAATGATAAGTGAGCAACGAATTGTTATGAAATGTCACACGAAACTTGGCAAAACCATAACTAAAACAAAATTTATTAAAAGAAGTGTATGGTAATTAATGTTTATTACATGTGCGTTATTTTTGAGTGACTTAAGAGTTTTCAGAATGATTCAAGTTCAGGTGGCCCTTCTACGTAAAAAATGGATGACAATATCGAAAAAATGAGTAATCTGGTTGAATCTGACCGTCAGTTAAGTATTCGTTCGATTGCTCAGATTATAGGAATCGGCAAAGAATCCATACAGTAAATTTTTGTGCCAAGACAATGCACCGGTTTTCATTCTACATTCTCAAGAAGTTTCAAGCCAAGTATAGCAACCCAGTGTTAGACTGCCCGCCTTATTCGCCGGATCCTGAGCCTTGCGACTTCTATCTGTTTCTTAATGTAAAATCTGCATGAAAAGGAACACGATTTGAATCTATTGAAGCTATGAAGAGGAAATTGGCCAGCTTCCTGAAGGAGCTGACAGACGACTTCCAGCACTGTTTCGAATAATGGAAGATTCGCAAGGAGCATTGTAGGGATAGAGAAGGGGGTGTATATGTGTATATTGAAGGTGATAATAAGTAAAGAAGTATGAAATCAAAATACACACACATTGTTTCACAGCTTATGTCTGATTATTTAGTAACCACACCTTGTACATATTTTTCTCGGTTGTCGCAACAAGAAATTGAGTCACATAGGTTTAATAAATTTGCTATTACAATCAGCATTTTTCTAATTAATTATGGATTCGTATCTTAATTCCATTACAGACCGCTATGCGAAATTATTGGCTGCTTCATATTAACATTAAATGAACCTGAATACTTTCGATCACTTTTATTCAAAGTACGAAACTCGCTGATAGTAGCTTTGTATAACCTTATAGTAATTTGATTCAGACCATTTTCAAAATAGCTACATGAGAGCTGGAAAACTATGTTTCACCCA
Organism: Nephila pilipes; assembly: GCA_019974015.1. Lineage (NCBI taxonomy): Eukaryota > Metazoa > Arthropoda > Arachnida > Araneae > Nephilidae > Nephila > Nephila pilipes. Next base: position 164,179 of record BMAW01076940.1, on the reverse strand, counting down.
AGTTGTTTTTCCTATTTTGTTTTTCTGAAGAAAAAACATCCTGTGTATTATTGATATTGCATAGTTTATCAACCCATATAGTTGACGTTCATTTGAATTAAATATCCTCTCAAAGGCTTACCTTCCTTGTTTAAGTATGGACATCACGACCCGAGACATATAAGTGATATTTTTCTTTCCCATGGGGTTTATTGTCTTTGATGAACTTGGGGATGCGCCCAAAGGATATTCTAGGGATCTATCTCTAGATTCTTCTTGTCAGCCAATTTTTATCCCTTTTCCATCAAGACCATAGTTGCATTAATCCTTGTATATATATATATGTGTGTGTGTGTGTGTGTGTACAAAATCATATAGAAATAAATAAATTACAACCTCTGGAAACAAATTATAAAAATATTAAAAACTACAAATATTCAAAGTTAAATTTAAAAAATCAGTAATTTATTAATGTAACCAAATCAATCAAGTAAAAAGTTTTACCCTCAATTTAAAACATACAAAGTATGATAAATAAAGATACTAGCTTTATTAAAATGAAATTGTTCATAATCATTTTAATTCAAAATGTGTATAAACCAATAATTAAGAATTTCTGTTATCTATCCCAAAAATATAGCAGATTTCAAGAGAAAAAAAAAATGATGAAAAGCAAAGAGGGAGATAATATAATATAAATACTGTTTCATCCTTTGGATTGGGAAAATTGTGCTTAAACTAGTTTCAGGATACTATCATCACAACTTCAGTAATTACGTTATTATGAATGGTGTAGTCCAAAAATAAATAAAATTCCAGTAACACACAAAGATTTAAATTAGAAAAAAAAAAAAACTAATATGCGTTAAACCCAAAGTAAATAAATATAAACTTAAAAGTATTGTATACACATCTATATAAACTTGAAAATATTTTTTTTAAACTAAGACAGTTTTTAGCTTTTGCCTTCAAAAAATTTCTTGCGCATATCTCATTCCAATATGGCGGATATAATCACATTCATAATACTGATTGATTCAATAGCCAATAATACTGATTGATTTTCTGACTGTACAAAACTTAACAATTTACTAAATAGTAATTTTCCAAAAAAATTGGATTCTTTTAATTATTCAGAAAAGTTTTCGAAGTAATCATTTTAAATTTAGTAACTTTTGCAGAAAATAAATATCCTTAAATTAGTTAATCCAGAACTATTAAAATTCCACTCACAAACATTTCTGATGACTCCCTCTGAAAGTTTAAATTGAAATTGAAAAAAAATTTTTGGGAAAATCAAATTTTATTAAAAATCTTTATAGAAGAATACCATCACTAAAAATCAGGAAATCTTTAACTATAAAGGGATTTATATATATATATATATACAGACATATACACATACAAACATATATATACATATACGATATTATATACACTTATGCATACAATATAGACACAAAAATATACGTCTATTTTTTTTTAATTTGTCTTCATTATATTTAAATGTTTATTAATAAAATAGCTAGTGAAATTTGCTTTAATGCAAATAGTGATACTTTTCTTATAATTAATATTTTTTTAATTTATTACAAATTAATAAATTATTATTTCTTATAATATTATTAATAATATATTTTTAAAAAATAAATAAGTAAACAGCTACTTCAAAAGGTACTTTATTAATATGAAATTTGAAACTGCGCTCTGTTCGTAAATATGCCTATTAATTCTTTTATCTTATCGTATAACTTTCAATTGTACATCTTTTGTCTCATATTTACTATGATTAAATTAAAATTAAATATGTTACATAAAAAGATTGGTTAGGTTTATATTCAGAAAGCTTATTGTAATTCAAAACAAGTAACTTATTATTATATCTATTTATAATCAAATTATGTTTATCAATATAATTATGTTCATAAAAGTGTAAGTAAATATTATTCTCTAATTCCCCTTGTGGAATTCCTCCTTTGTTTAATTTTTTTTTCTTTTTAATTAATGTAATTTTTTCCTCTAAGTACAGTATAAATTAAAGAATTAAATTTGTCATAAGCAATAAATTCATTAATATTATAATCCTTATAATTAATTAACTGTAAATTAACTAGATCCTATTTGTCTATCAAATTAAAGATTTCTTCAAAATCATATTTATGAATAGCAAATATATAATTATATGTTTTTTATTTTCTTAATAATATCTAATATTTTTTTCCTGATAGCAAGTTTAGTTAAGCTTATTAATAGTATCTTATAATACTTTTTGCAATAATTTACCCACTTATGACATTTAAGTAATGTAACTATTAGTGATTGCTCTAAATTTAAAGTTGTCTTGATGAAATTTTTGAGTAATAAAAGGCTGAAAAATTTATTTAATTAATTTACAAACCTATTTTTTCATATAAAGTTGTAATTGTATTATTAATTTCAATGTCGCTAAAAGTTTTTTTTAAATAAACATTATTCTATTCTGTATATTTATTAATGGTTAAATCATAATAATATTTACTCATAATTGCATAATTATTTGAAATTTTGGCAACATACCTTTAACATATAATAAAGATTTTTGTAAATCTAAAATATTTGTGTTTTTAACATCTTATATTATAATCCTATCTTCAGTTTTAAAATTTATATCATTAATATCTTTATAAATGTAATATATTTATACACATTAAATACTTCAACCGTGAATATATATATATATATATATATATATATATATATATATATATATA
>BMAW01076940.1:98839-156450 GCA_019974015.1 Nephila pilipes | reverse complement strand
GTGTGTGTGTGTGTGTGTGTGTGTGTGTGTGTGTGTGTGTGTGTGTAAAGTAATTTACGTTTAACTATTACTATTTAATTAATTTCAAAATAACAGTCGAAGCCATTTTAACTTTCATAGAACTATTTTACTTTAGCGGAGAGATACCATTTCCACACGGCGGGAATTACACAACACTATCGTTGGATACAGATTATGACAGCAAGTATAAAAGCAAGAGTGAGCAAGAGAGAGCTTTTTTCGCTGTGTTTTTGTTTATATAATAAGGAAATCTCATTTTATACGTCAGAGCCCATGTGGTATGGAAGGAAGGATTTCAAGGGAATCCAAGAATTGACTTAAAGTCTGGTAGGGATCGCCCTTCATATCGTTAGCGTATGAAAACGCTGACTTTGCAGATTTTAAAAGCTCTTGATTGCATAAATTAAAATTAAAAAGAATCGTATCAGGAAATAAGAATGAACACTATCTTTTAAAGGAGAGAATGGGGAAAATTAGGATATATATATATATATATATATATATTGCTTATTGAAATTTTTGAGGGACGAATATTTTATGAATTTTCTGATATTTGTATTTCTCATGTATCAGCTGACTTTTACTATTGTTCGTATGGTTACAGTTTGTGACTTTTCGAGCAGATCAAAGGTGGTGTCTGCTTTTTAAATCTTATATTTTATTCTGTATTAATTGTGTTTCATTCATTCAGCGGGGTATTTTCTCAGTTGGGATAATTTTCGCATTGAATTGTTTGAGCTCATTCTTCGTAAAAAGATTTTTAGGAAAATGTGTGAATTTATTTAAGTCGATGCAGAAAATAGTATTAAATTTAATGGTTTAAAAGTTTGGGAAAAATTACTTTAAATCGTAAATACTGAATTCCATGCCACTGAAAAGAGTAATTTTATTTTAGAAATTTATGAATTTTAAGTCTAAATATTAAACTGTCTCTAAATAAACTTAATACTTTGTGAGGAAATTCTTATACTTTACCAATTTTTCATCATAATAGTCGCAAAAATATTATAAGAAATTAAAAATATAAGAGAAAAATAGTTCACTGTTTAAAGCATTTGTGAAATTATGAGGATAATGGATCAGTTGAGTGGCCGCGGTAGCCTAGTGGTCATGGTTTCGGATTCGTGACCGGCAGTTTTCATTCAGTCGCGGGTTCCATCGTTGGTTACCAAAAATCCGCCATGTAGCCTGGGCTGATGCACATTAAATCTGTCGGGACCCAAAGACCTCCCGTTGGCTTGGCGCGGAAGTTAAGAGAGGGGTTTGCCTGCTTAGGTATCATCCTCGTCATATGACTGAGGTTCAAAATTACGAGGTCCGTCGCCAATAGCCCTTGTTATGCTTCTGGTGTAACGTTAATAAAAACTAAACTGAAGTAAACTAAAAACTGAATCAGTTGGTGTAGAGTTTATTAATGTTGCAGAACTGTCAACGGTAGCCTAGAGGTCATAGTCGCGAACTCGAGGCATGTGATGTTTCCATCGAGGCATGTGTTTGAATTTTAATGCCACTAAAAATCATCTATATAGTGGGGCTGATGCACGTAAAATCTGTCTTGGCTCCAACTCTCTTGAAGGCTTGATGTGAAAGATTGGAGTTTATGTCATCGTTTATCAACGTCACACTGTGAAGAAACTCGAGAGACGTCGTAATCCACACGGACCTCGTGATTTTGACCCTCAGTCAAATGACGAGAACGACACTTGAGCTAGAACCTATCTTTCCCAACTTTCTCACCCCGCCATTGGGAGGATTTGGATCTCGACAGATTTAACGTGCATTAGCCTTATTACATGGTCGATCTTTCGAGGCATCCGGACTCGAAAACACGGCTGGAGGAAAACCATAGGCCACGAGTCTACCAAAATAATCACTAGGTAACCACGTCACAATTTGGAGAGAGGTGCCATCTCAGGTGTCACCCTCGTCACTTGACCGAAATTCAATATTAAAAAGACCGTCAACCAAGGCCTTCGTGTTGCTTCTAAGCTCGACGTTAATGAACAATCACAGAGAAGACTTTCATTTACAACCGGTGCCTGTAGTATCCTAGTGGTCCTGGTCAAAAAATAGCAACAGTCGGTGTTTCGGTCGATTCGTAAGTTCGAGCCCTAATACATTTGAGGACGGGCTGTTAAGAGTGGGGCCGATGGACGTTAAATCTATTGAGACAGAAATTCTCTAATTGACGTGGTGTGGCAGTTTAAAATAGGGAGATGCCAGATCAGGTATCCTACCACGTTACTTGACCAAAATTACGAATTCCGTCGCCAATGGACCTCGTGTCGGTTTTCATGGCGACGTTAATAAACAAACAATCATCAATCAGTCACTATAAGAAGCAAAATGAAGGCTATTGGTAAGTCATCCTAAGTGACCGAGTTCACAAACAAGGCTTGGAGACAAAGAATTGGGCCCCGGGACCGACAGCACGCCACCCTGAAGCCTTATTTATGTACCAAAAATTAAATAATCTGTACAAAAAAACAAAGTTTTTTAATCAAAAAATTCATAAGTCGAATACCAAATTCTAAGTACAGAATCCCAATAAAAGGATTCATGGTACTGAGGAAAATAAAGACAATTTGGATAAAAATAACTTAATAGTTTTCTTTTATATTCAATGAATCCCAAAATTCAGTATACACTTTCCTTTTCCGACATTAAAATTATAAGAAAGTGATACTGAATATTTATATAAAATTAATATATATATCTAAGAGATAAAACACATTTTAAGAAATATACTAGACGTGGATATAAGTATGAAACCTGTTTACAAAATTAATTATATAATTTTTAAGCAGAAGCTACAACATATCAAGGCACAAAATTCAGTATACACCTAGAATAACTTTTAAAAGAGAACATAAAAAGACAAATTAATATTTGATTGCACACCCTATCGAATTCATGATAGTTTCCAGATGGCGTGGCAACGATTTAATCAGATTTTGGATAGCTTCACTTGTGATTTAAATTCCTCTATTGATTGATTCTCTTAAAACAGTTTTTAAAGGATCTTTACTCGTGATATGCTTTTGGACAGATTTTTCCAACTGCAACCATAAATTTGTTGTTGTTACTGAGTGCTGTTACATATTGTTGTGCAACTGCGTTTTACAGTTGTACAATAGCCACCATTGAACTATTTTAGCTTTATGCTTAGGATCATTTTCGTGTTGAAAAATGAAACTCGGTCCTAAACCCAACTTTTCAGCACTTTGCTCGAAATTATTTTTCAGAATATTCAAGAATTGAATTTTGTCAAAGATCCAATCAATAAATACTAAACTACTCCCACCAGTGGCTGACATACAGCCCCATAAGAATGCAGAGCCACCCTCATAATTGAAAGAAGTAACAGTGTTTTTATAAACAACTCACTGTTATACTTCTGCCAAACATAGCATTGCTCATCTCTTCCAAAAACATTAAATTTACTCTCATCAATGAATATAACTTGATTCCGGAAGTTTGGAGACCTTGAAATATAATTTTCACCAAACGAAAGCATTTGCTCCTTGTTTCACTTCGAAATGAAAGGATTGCTCCTGACACAGGAGCATTATAGCCTGCTTTCATGAGTAATTTTATAATTGTTTGTGCAGGAGCAAATCTTTGTAACATCGAAGTGGTTACAACAATTTTTGGAGTTTCAGTCACTTTTCATAAGATCCCCCTCTTGGTTCTGTCATCCAGGATCTCCTTTTGTCCTCTTCTTGGAATTTTTTTTTTAACTCGTACTAACTTGTTATAATTTTTGATGATTTTTTGAAACATCCGTGACTTTGATGAACTACTACAGAACATCATTTTTATAAGTAAAAAATTAAGGATTCATAATCCATAATTGAGTTAACCTAAAATAAGCCTAAGCACTACCCAGGGACCAAAAAAAAGAAGAAAACTTAACATGTAATCAACTTAAAAAATAAGATCAAGAGGGGAAATCCAAAAGTTTTTGTTTACTAATTCGTATAGTATTTTGAATGTTGATGATTTTCGACCCCTTAGCAGGGAAAATAACTTAACGTTAAGTTCCAGCGGTATTTAAAACCTTTGATAATTGGGCTCAAATAAAAATTGTCAGATCACTTTTGGAGTCTTTTTATCAAGTAGACCAAAGACTAGATTTCCCGTTTGGCTAGTTATTTAGGCATTTAAAATAATGGCATATATATAGTTCTTGAAGGCAGCATTTAAGTAAAGTAGAGAAACAAAGACGAGATCTAATCAAACTTTGACTTCTCATGAAAGTCGTAGTGAGAAGTTACATGAGGGCTATTGGAGACGGAACTCGTAATTTTGAACCGCCTTCAAGTGACAAGTTTGACACCTGAGCTGGCACTTTCCTCATTAAACTTCCAAGCCTCGCGACGGAATTTCGACAAATTTAAAAGGCATCAGCATCGCTTCCTGGAAGGTTTTTAATGGCATCAGGACTGGAACTCTCAACTCAATGGAAGCAACGCTTTCGGCTAGTTCGCCAATAGCGAAACACTATGTTACCGCGGCTTCGTGCCCCCCCCCCCAGGAAAAAGAATTATCACTTTGGTCAAAATTAATATATTGCAAAATTAAATAATGATAAAAAAGATATCGCTAAAGTGAAGGGGCTATGTATAAGAGGGACATTTGCAGTGGACTTCGTAATTTTAAAAGGCAGTGAAGTGGCGAGGATTATACCTGATTAGGAAAACAATCTCTAAACTTTTCCACCACACCAAAGGACTTTCAGACTCTACAGATATAACATGCTAAAGTTCCGTTGTATGACGGATATTTTGTGGTATGAAGACTCGAACCCCTAACGTTAATACAATTATACTGCCAACAACCTTCCATGACCACTTAGATACTGAGGCCATGGCCAATGAGAAATCAGAGTAATCAAAATGATTCATCATGCGCTTAGAAGCCAAATGAATTGTTTAAAAGAGAAAGTTTCCTCTAATTAATTAATTAAGAATTAGATTTTCCTAATTACTAATATATAAAATAGTAGAAGAACAGATTTTCTTTTTTTTTTTTGTTCTTTTATCATTAATATTTGGTTAAAACTAATCCATATTTTATTTGAAGTGTCTGTCCGGATAACATTAATTTTCAAAATTAGTTTTCTTTCAGGACCTTTGAACGATTGATTATTATAACACATCAATCAATAACTCCCGAGACTATCATTGAAAACAACATTTTTTTTGCAAAATTTTTTTTTATTCATCAACATAACACCTTTTTATTGGCTCTGCTTGCAAGGGTGATACAATCGATTCAACGCTTTTCAAATCTTTTTTTTTTTTTTTTTCCCCCAAATTTTTTTTTTTTTTTTTTTCATAAGAATCTTTTTTTTGCTAGTAAAAATGGCGATAAACAGCTTTCTGAATCATCGACTCGTTGCTGTTTTTGTTCCATCGAAAGCAATCGCGGCACCCACTTGGAAAAAACCTTTTTCATGCTCAATTTTTCATGAAGGATAGTAAATACACTTCCATATGATATCTGTGTCATCTCAGCAATCTCACGGAGCTTCACTTTAAGATCTTTCATTATAATTTTTGTCACTTCACTCACATTTTCCGGTGTAACGGCTTCCACAGGTCTACCCGAGTGTTCCGCGTCATTTGTGTCGGTACGACCACGTTTAAACTCGGCAAACCACCGACAAATCGTTGCTTTTGATAGACAAGAGTCCGGGTAACATTTTTCAATCCATTGTTTCGCTTGCACGGTGTTTTTACCCATTAAAAAACAATGTTTTATCAGAACACGAAACTCGGTTTTTTCCATTTTTTAAACAAACTACAAAACGACTTTACTCCAACCTCGATAACTCAGCTGTTTCTGGTCCGATCGACTTAACATTTTGACACGTTTCAAGCAAAGGTTAGTACTCTAGAAAGACCTGGTTACTGGTTTACTACGAGTGCCATCTCTGGGTTAGTCTCGGGAGTTATTGATTGATGTGTTAAGCTAGCTTCTTAAGAAAAAGTATGAGTTTAATTTATTTCCTCGCCATTCACACGTGTTAAGTAACAATGGACTAAAAATGTGTTCGCGAACTGCAAGCCATCAATTTCCAGTTAAAAAACTCGTATACAACTTGACCATTATTACAGTTAAAGGAAAACTTTGGTATCCAACCGTACTTAAGTTTAAAATAAACGGTATCGTTTGACGCAATTTAAATTCTTGATTCTCTCTAATACCAAGTATTCCTTCGAAGAATATTACGATTTTTCTAGTAGAAGGTGTTATTTGGGTGATATTTGAAGTAAGAAATTTTAAAACACAAGATGTCTTTTTCTGATAATTTACCTTTTCATATAAATGCAAATGATAATATCAAACAATCGGACAAGACTTTTGCTCAGTCGAAGGAGTTGAAGTCGCATTTTCCGAAGTCTAACGGAGAAAAAATTCACAAATGTCAACATTGCCAAACGACTTTTACATCAAAAGGAAGGTTTCAGCATCACTTAAGGATTCATTTTGAAGGAAAGATATATACTTGTAAAAAATGCAACAAAACATTAACTTCGATGCGTAACTTACAACAACATGAACGCGTACATACGAATGAAAAATCACATTCTTGTGAATTTTGCAAAAAAATATTTTACGCAACATGTCATTTGAAACGCCATTTACTCACTCATACAAATGAAAGACCCTATTTCTGTGAAGAGTGTAACAAGGCCTTTTCTCATCGACATAATTTAAATATGCATCGACGTACTCACTCCAGCGAAAAGCCTTTTGTTTGTCAAATTTGCGCGAAGAAATTCATTACGAATAGTTCATTAAAGCTTCATTTACGTACTCATACCAATGAAAAGCCTTATGTGTGTGATATTTGTCAGAAGGGCTTTTCCCGAAAGGATAGTTTAAAAATTCATTTGCGAACTCATACTAACGAAAAACCGTATGTTTGTGAAATTTGTAGCAAGACGTTTTCTCTAAATAGTAATTTAAGAAAACATTTGCGTATTCATACAGATGAAAAGCCATATGTTTGTGAAATTTGCAATAAGGCGTTCACTCACAATGGCGACTTAAAAAAACATTTGCGTATTCATACTAAAGAAAAGCCGTATAGTTGTGAAATTTGTAATAAATCTTTTTCTAGAAGTAGCAATTTAAAGGTTCATTTGCGTCTTCATACTAACGAAAAACCGTATGTTTGTGAAATTTGCAACAAGGCATTCACTCAAAGTATTCATTTAAGAAGGCATTTGCGCACTCATTTTAACGAATAGTCATATGTTTGTAAAATTTATAAGATGATATTTTCTCATAAGTTATATTTAGATTTAAAATACGAGTGCTTACAAGTACAAACAAAACGCCTTATTTTTGTGAAATATGCAAAAACTCTTTCTCTTGTTGTTGCTATTCAAAAGTACATTATGATACTTACAAGGGAATTTAAGCTGCACAATTATGAAATTTACAATAAGATTTCTATTAGTTTGCTGCATAATTTCCAAAAATTCAACCAATAAAAAGCATAGTTTGTTATAGAATAAGGTGTATTCCTTCTTTTAGTGTACTATTTTAGTATTATTTTTTATTTCATTCCCCTCATTTCTGATATGGGTCATAAATTTCATTTATAAGTTTTTGTATTTTAATTACCAAGTCGACCTACAGTCATCAGAACATTATCTTATCTTCCCTTTTATTGTTTTTAAAGAAGAGTAATTATCGATACACTAATGCCGCTTCCCTTGCAAGAATTCTATTTATAATTTTATCTATTGTTTAATGATAAATTACAGAACGTTCCAAATATGAATAATAAAAAATTTATTGAATGTTATAAATTAAGATATATTATTCGAGCACCCACTTCAGATAAATGTAAAAAAATGTCATAAATGTAGCTTTACAGTAACGAGATACACAATATAGTAAAATGTTGTTTCGTTAAATGTTAAAATGTGATGCTTTTAAAATGTAAAAATTTCCAGTACTTTTATTCCACAAAAGTTTTTGTTTTGAGTTAGTGTATTGTACCTATTTCCCATGAAATGAAATGAAACATGTAAACTTAATAATAAAGAGAATTAATGTTATAAAACGTTCTTGAGTATGTTCAAAATTCTTTCTTGTTATTTTAGAACTTAAATAAGAGTTTTGATCTTTTCATAGTTTTCAAAATTTAGTTCCATCAAAGATTTATTTAAACTATCACGATTGCGGATCTTTTTTTATATATAAAACATATTTATAACTGAACAAAATATAAATTACTATTCCATTGTCAGAGAGGAAGGTCTTTGCATTTCGGACACTTTTCGAGAGACCAATACTACAATTATACTACTTCTACTCTCTCTTCTTTGGTTTTGCTCAAATGATAAGTTAGAATTCAGTTCCTCTAGACAGATTCTCAGTGGTTGATCGTGATGGATATTGGCAAATGACATCGTCAAATGACAAACAGCACCTGAGCAAGTATATCTCAATCCTAACTTCCACACTATACTAGTGTCCACATTAGCCTCGTGGTCACGGTCGCCAAATCGCGATGGGCGTTGTATCCGTCGAGTCGTGGATACGAGTCATTAAAGACTCGCCGTCCACGTCAAATGTCTCGGGGCTCCAAATTCTTTCAATGTTTTCATAAGGAAATTTAAAGAGGTAGGTTCTAATTTAGGTTTCGTCTTTCTTACTTGACCGAGGCTCTAAATTTCGGGTCCTTTGCTAACAGCCCTCGAGTTATTTCCAAGTGCGAAAATAATCAATCAATTATCTCCGGATAATCAGGTATATAATTTCAATATTTATATATAAAATAAAAGAGATTCGTTGTTGAGTTAATATAAAACTAGTATGAATATGAACTTGGAATCTCAGAAGCAAAAACTTAATCACTAAGCTAATGAATTTAAATTCAAAGTATATTCTAATTATTATAGCAGATTACGTATAAGAAAAACCGAGAAGCAAAGACGATAAAGATAAAGAATAACATGACAGGCAGAAACAAATAACAAAAATAAATATACATCAAACCTCGGGAGTTCAAATAGACCATATCTTAAATAACCCCTCATACAAATAATAATACGTCAATGACATATATTTCTGTTCAATTAAAATTTGCATCTCGAAAGAATAGTCAAATTGAAATTTTATTTGAAAGTACTCCCTACGAACAAGAAATGACTAAAAACTTATCGTGAATATGATAAAGTTTATAAATCAAAATACGGAACCATTACAACTTTAAACTGGACATTGGACCGCTATTATTTCTTATTCATTCTGCCACAAGTCGTGAAGTGGAGTCGTAGATGCTTTTTAAGGTGCCTTGACTCAATTCCTCCCATGGAGATTGGACTTTGGGATAAACATCTTGCAAATTTTGTGGTTGTGTTGGAGTCTTAACGGAAGTCGTAATGTTGTCATAGTATGAAGTGATGGGGTTGAGAAAATTTAATTAAATAAAATTATTTGAGAGAATTTAATATTAAAATGAGTACGTACTACGATCCAGTGTTCCTTATACTTTTTTTTATTATTTAAAGCATCCTATTTTAACTGTGAGTTGCTAATATTTTTTTTCTTTATTTCTGCTATTAATTTTATTCTGGTGGATCCGAGTTCGGCGTATCTCTTGGTGACTGGGATAAATTGAAATTGTCTGGTAATATTTGTTGATGTATGATATTTAGAATGGATGATTAATTTAAATATACTAAATTTTTTTAAAGCGTTGCACATTTGAAATTTTATATTAAAAAAATTCTTCAGAATGATTATATTATGTTTCAGGAATTGTTATTGATGTCAGTTTAGATAATGTTTTTCTTATGAGTAATTATTTGTATTGCATACAATCCATCATATTGCATTGTAATCGTACCTTTAGATATTTCTTGACTTTAATTCATCCAGATCAGTGTTGAAAATTATTTTCATTCATGTGAATATTTGTGTAGAACTCTGAGAATGCTTTATAGAATAACATTTTGGTACTTTAAGTTAAGAAATTATACAGAATAAAATGTTGACAAAAGTAGCTTTTTTTTCAGATTATTCTTAATGAATTGAAGTAAATTTCATATGCTTTATGACAAGAGTAAGATATTTCTGAATATATCTTTTTAAAGAACATGGTTTTAATTTAAACACAAATTTAATGTGTATTTTGGAACTAAATTTTCACAGTCCAACGAGGCATCCTTCCTGTAATGTCCCAAATACTGCTCATCATATTATAAGTGATTGTCTTGTGTTTCATCACTATTGTCACATTTGTTAAGTTATCTGTTTTAAACTCATATGACGTAGGGTGAGGAACCACTACTTGTTTTTGTTATAATTCAAAATTTGATTTTTATATAATTAAGTTTTTAACACATACATCTTTGGGTTTTTTTATAGTGTGACTAAAAAATGTTGCAAAAATTTAAATAAAAATTTGGTGCAGTATATTCAGATTTTATTCTATGCATGAGCTCCAACATTCATTCACACAGAATAAATAAAATAATCTCTTTTGTATTCGATACATGACACAAACACTGCATTTATGTATAATTCATTAAATATTAAATCCACATATAAATGTTCACCATAGAACATAGCCAAGCATATTATCTAGCCCTTTTATTTGTTGATATTTGTATTTTTATTTACACAATTTAACTACTTTATTAAAGCACTTCTTAAAGTTAGTGTTTTTTTAAAAAAATCTGCTTGTGCCGAGATGAATTACAAAATAAAACCGAGGTTCTGGTGTTGGCTGGAAGAAAGAATAATCACATTTGCACGACAAGGCAACGTAACAGATGGTTAAGCAGTACTCAAAATTTATAGAATGTAAAATTTTCTATTTCCTCAAAATTCTGTTTTTTACCCCCCGACTGTATCATTTCTATTAAAATATAATTTTAAAAATTAATATTTTGTACATATTCTTAAAAATCAGATTATTACTAACATAAGTTTTGGGTTTAGTTTAGTTTTTGTTAAAGTCACACTTGAATCAACACGAGGACTATTGGCGACTGACCTCATAATTTTGAACCTCGGTCAAGTGACGAAGATGACCCCAAATATAATTTTGTATGTATTCAAGTTGTTATTTACATGCTTGTATTAATTGTGTTTTTCTAATGTCTCATTTTATTATTTATTTGCTGTAAGAATAATATCACTACAAAAGTAAAGTCAGTTGGATAGAAATTTACTTATCCTGTCAATAAAAATAAAATAAAACAATTTAACAAATACTAATATATCCCATTCAAACTGCAATTGCTATGTGGATGAGACAAAATCTTTGTTTAATGAAATGAAACCTTCCAACACAGTGTCATCAAATCTTTCAAGAAAAACCGATGAAATTTTAAAACGTATGGTAATCAGATAGAGAAATCATTATATATATACATATTAAAGTATTTCTATTTGCTTGAAAATAAAATTAAAGCAAGCTATTAAAATGATATTTTAATAGCTTGAAAAACAAAAAGGTGACTTGAAATATTACTTTATGCACTATGATATACCAATATTGAGATTACATTTCAATTCCGTCCCATAGATGTATAAAAAAATTTGGTGAATTATTTTTTGCTTTCGATGTAATTATTTCCCACATACGGATTATTTTTAATTCTTATTTGTAAATATGCGTTTCAATGAATTCGTCAAGTTTTTATAATTTCTTATTCGTTATTTCTTTGTAGTGCTGCTTCCAGTCCTTCTGACCTTCAGTATTTTGATGTTGATCCTTTCGGCTATATCTGTCTTGACATCAGTTCTTCTGATTGTCGGCTTGTGCACGGTATGTATGGAAATACATTATTTCTTTTTTTAATCAATACGAAACGTGATGTGAAAACAACCCCGCAATGTGTGGGATTAATTGATTTGATTTCCCAATATTGTTACTTTGAAAGTATTTAATGATAGACGGTTGCAAAACTTTTTTATCGGTTCATTATAATAGTTAATTTTTATTATTAGAGAAAAGAATTTAATGAATATAAGACATTAATATTTGTCATTAGCTTAAAATGAGAGTTAATTAATATCATGCTTCAATCAACTGTTAAACAGTAATTAAGATTCAGTCCACGAATATCGATATCTTTATTCTCATAATCATTATATTGAGTATTGCCTTTTTAGATAATCAGTCGACAAATAATTTTTTCTTTAAAATTACGTTAATGATTAAGTTTTAGGCTATATAGGAGGGTAATAAATAGGTTTCCAGCATATCAATATTTTAATTATTGTTTCTCAAAATTAGTTTATTGAATATTACCATTTTGTTCCTTAATCAGTAAAAAGTATTCCTTAATCAGTAAAAAGTATTCCTTAATCAGTAAATTCCTATAAAACAGTATAAAGGCACAAAATGATTTAAAATTCTATTTGAAAAAGAGCTTAAGAGAGACAATTTTAAATTTTTTAAAATAAAACTGTTTGTGTGGTTTATTTGAAAAAAAGAATTTCCACAAACTACATAAAGTTCTATGAAACTGAACTTAATACAACATTCAGATTTTTTAACTGTTCCAATAAGTCTTCAAAAAACTAATAATCATATCATTTTAGTATAAATTTCTCATTTGAATATTCATTACAGTAATTCTTAATGAAATCGAATTTTCAATTTAAGAAAAAAGTAGATATTTCTCTCTCCTTTCTTCTCCCTCTCTCTCTCTGTCTAGTAAGTAAGTAAATTGTCAACTTTATCAAGTTCGAAATAGTCACAAACAAACAGTTCAAAAATCTAGTAAATTACTTTTCAAAAACTTATTTATTGTTTCTCTAACAAGGAGAACACTTTCAATCAGTCCAATGTTTCCTCAACGTGGTTACTAATAGCTTCTATAAAATATCAAAGATTTCTCTTATAAGAATACATTACGAGTAAATCCAAAAAGTGGTAAATTCGACCACTCAGCGTCGGTCCTAGTCTCTATGGATCATACACACACGCGCAAATAACTCCCCCGCTCTATTCAGGGTCTTCACACTAGCAATCTTCCTATTACCGTAACCTTTAAATTTTTCAACATTCAGTTCTCTGTCGCTGCTATACGACTTCATTATCTCCAATCATTTCACTTTTAAAGTTTACCTAATTTACGTAACCATGCTTCATTTGGTTGGAAGGATCTGGAAATATAAATAGAAAGAAACCCTGGATATTAGTAAGGAGAAGTTTCGCCAATGGACTATGTTACTGACATTCCTGCTGACTTGTATTTTTTTTTAAAAGCATTTCTAACAATAAGGCAATAAAAATCAGAGCGTTGGTGAGTCTGTTTTCTCCCTTACGGTTTTCTGAATATTAGTCTCACGAAGAAGATTTTATTTTTTTATCTCTCGATACACACACACATTCACAGTGATTCAAAGATTTCATTCAAAGAGGCAAGTTAAATTCATTTCTTAAAAACGTTGTGACTTATTAAGGTATTTAGTAAAATATTTCATTTAATTGAAATTGAATTGATTGTTAAATCTTTGATCATGAAGCTAAATTTTTTGTAGTTTACCTATTCGCTTCCAGAAAACATACATAATTCGAATTTTTGGATTATTTGAATTTTTTTCTCAACCCTTCACTTCAAATTATCGAAGTTTGACTGTGTTTTAGTTTAATATGATATAAAAGCAACAAGATTAAATTATTATAAAAATAAACAAAATAAAATTCTAATTTCATTATGTATAATATTAATGTATTTATTATAAATTCAATATAACTTTTTAATGGCAAGTTTAGTTAACTAATTATAAAAAAAATACTAAAAAATTTTAAACCTTCTTAATTATCCTAATTTTTTGAATTTTATATTTAGTTACACCTAATAATTTATTAATTGTTACTATAGATAGTAGAAAATAATAATTACAATCAAAATATGCATATTTTATTATCTTAAGATTCAATGTACAAAACATATACAGTTTAAGTATCCCTCAGATAATGCTGTAAAAAGATAAGAGATTCTTTTTTTGAAAATGAGTCGATTCTATTAAGAGAATTTATACTTTTTTAAATGAAGAAAATTACGGTAAATTTTTCCAAAAGAATAGTTTATTCAAACACATAAATTAATAATAATGAAAGCGATGCCAAAACATAACAAATTGGCATCAACTCCCTCTCTCTTTTTTTTCTCTCTCGCACTCTTTTTCTTTCATTCTTTCTTAAGAAATATCTTTTCTTCATAGACACACTCTGGCATCTGATTGTATTAACACCTATACGTTAGATTTGATGTTATGGAGGCAGAGCATAGGGAATTTGCATAATCGTCTTTCAGTAATAAATTATATCTGCTCGCCAAAATTACACGAATTCAGAAAATACTTTTCCACTTTAAATTCTTTTTCTGTTAAATAAAGTGTATGAAATTCTTGAATCTGCGCATTTCCAAATGTATGACTTTGCATTGTACCGTTCCCTTGGCGACTTACCTTCCTTCTCTACTTTCAATCCTTCTCCTTGTTAAACAATTTTCCTTTTTTCTTCCATATTTCGGAACTCGTAATTTTGAAGCTCTGCCAAGTAACGCAGACACCTAAACTGGCACCTCCCTCTCCCTAACTTCCCCACCAAGCCAACCGGAGGACTTTGAGCCTCGACAGATTTAACTTACATCAGCCCCGACTACAAGGCAGATCTCTAGTGGCATCAAGGCTCGAATCCGCGACTTGACGAAAACCGCCAGTCGTGAGTCCGCGACCATGACCACTAGACAACCATGGCTATACCACAAAAATCTACTTTCGTTCGCTCACTCCATAGTAATGCAATTCAATACCAACAAATACGAAAAACAGAAAGTTTTGCTACAAAAAACAATTTTACAAATTGTTCTTTTTTTTTCTCTCTCTCTCTTTCTGCTCAAAAATAATTAATGAAGCTAAAGTAAGCTTAAGTAAATCTTTGCCTACCTAAGACTGAAATTCTGACTGCTTGAGTCGCGTAAAATATTAAATTATTCGGAACAGTGTTGTTATTAGGTGAATAGCACTTATTTTCAAACTGGGAAGGTAAATGATTACTTTGTATTCAAGAAGATGAAAGTGAATAATTTTATTAAATAAATCAAAGGCAGCCGTTGTTTATTACCCCAGTCAGCATTATAAATAACCTATCAAACTTAATAAATATGAGTTCTTTTAAACTGTTTTTATATTCTGAATCTAATTTTTTTATATGTAGTAATTTCCAATCATTTGCTTAGTGCATAAGAAACAAACGAATATTTTATAAAAACATATTTACATATTACAAGCAAGACAAATGTAATTTGTATGTAATTTACATGTTTGCAGACAAATGTAGTTTGAATCAACGTCGTAAATATCCCTCCTAATTTTGAGCCACTATTTGAATAACAAAGACGACACATTAATATCTCAATCTTTCTAAATTCCCCATCATGGTTTATGAGAAATTTAAGACCCGGGTACCCTTTGTTCGGCATGGAGTCTTTAGTAAAATCAATACTCGAACACACGATTTGATTTACATATTGTTAGTCGTGACTTATTAACAACTTCAACCAATTAGCTACCATGATCCGAAAAACTTAAGTATTTTCGGTCAGTTTTTCAATGCTAAATCAAAAAAAGGTATGAAACTTTTCTGTATTATAAACAAAAAATTTACTTATTCAAGACTATAGTTTTCTAAAATTATACAACTTTAAAAATAATAGTTATTTCTCAATAATTTTAAAGTTTTAAGTGGCTCACATTTTTTTAAAAACTTAGTTTAAAAATACCTTTTTTTCTTAATAAATCTTAATTTACCTGCCAGAAAGCTCTTTTAATTCAAATAAATGTTTCAATTTTATTTATAACGGAGAACTGTGAATAATAAATTAAAATATTTTCATTATAGATTAAACATATTTTTTCATTTAAAGGAAATAAACAGAGTTCTCTGTCATGGAGAGATATTTGAGAGCAAATAAAAGTAATTATTTTATGAATTAAATGTATAGTCTACATGACTATACATTTAATTCATAAAATGTATTAAAAAAATAAGACCACTATTGAATTTATTCATTGCTGAAAAAGAAGACAAAATATGCGAATTTTAGCGTATGTATTTAAAATGGATTAAGATACACTTTCTGTACTACTTTCAACTTTAAAAATTAATCTAAATTTTATTAAAATCTACTCACTTTTCTAAAAGTTGGATAAGTTGTCCGTTAAGTTATAAGACCACCTTTGTAAATTAGCATATTAAACGTGCGTTAAAATCATTATAAATTGCATACATTAATATTTCATAACCACACATTACCTGAAAAGCAAATGTGCAGGTTTTGAATGTGTTATCCACGATTAATTTAAAGATGCCGTAGGGGTAACAGTTATCTGAGGACGAAGTGAGAACATTTTTATTTTATAAATGTACTGGTTATCTGAAAGAAAAAAAATAGCGAGAGATTGATTAAACGTTCTAAGACTGCCATTCACAAATCCATAATTAGAAAAGATAATTCAAACAAAATAAAAACATCAGGAAGAAAAATAATTTTGACAGCACAGGACAATCGACAATCATTTAAAAATTCTTTCGGCTCGTAAAATTCTGGGACGTTTTAGGTAAACCACTTCACAAGTCACAGTTTAGTACAATCTTAAATCAAATATACTAATGCAAAATTTATTAAAATGAAGGAAAGACCGAAATTATTGAAACATCATCGAGATGAAAGACTGAAATGGACCAAGACATTCATGTCATGGAATGATGAGTGGAAACAAATTATATTTTCGGATAAAAAGAAATTTAAACTTGACAGTCCTGATCGCTACAAACATTATTGGCATGACTGAAGGAACGAATTAAAATAATGTGCGGCAGCTCTATTCAACAACAAGGCCGGAAGTTAAAACTCCTTTGATAACTGGCCCGACTGGCCATCACTTTTGATCTAGTTTATAAGAGCGCACCAAAAAGTGACCAATCAACTTTTCTTTTGGACCCAGTGGTGGAAGGTTCGAAACGCCGCTGGCACTCCAAAGTCAACTGACCTCCCCTTCCACGGGGAAGAAAACCATCAAACGCCAAAAGTGGTGACCCAGGACTTCATCACTAGATGGCAGCACATACTAAAACTATTGGTTGCATATTCCCCCGAAGCAAATTACTTGCTTCTATCTGTCTAACTAAAACAACCACACATAAATCACAAATAGTGATATACCGGGTACGGCGCACGTGCCAAATAGACCCACCATTCAACTCGAAACGTCAATGGCACCAAACGGAAACTCTTCAAAGTGAAAGTTAATTCAACATAGAGGGATTTGTATCAATTGTAGTAGTGGTTAGAAAAGCGACTTTCACTACAAATATCATTCAGAATGCTTCTCTTCGTTTCACCACGATGAAAATGAAGGAGGAGTTTGCGGCGGCTTTCTTCACCAAAAAAGTCAGAAGTTAAAATGCCTTTTTAACAACCCAACTAGGACGTCTCTTTTAGCCCAGTTGCAAAAAGGGGTCTGTCCACTTTTATTTGGACCCCAGTTGGGGGGGGGGGGGCTCGAAACGCCACCAGCACTTCAAGATCAACTATCCTCCCCTTCTATAAGATCAAAAACATCACAACGCCGAAAATGTTTCAGTCGACAAATGGGAGAAGGATCAATAATGGTTTGATTTAGACTTTAGTCATAATGAATTTTGCGATTTACGACGAATTTCGAGATGTATGGACTGTACAATATCAGACTATATGATAAAATCATATACCATTCGAACCTTTATTGGATGTTGCTAACTGGGTATTTCAGAAGGACAATGTTTCTTGTAATACATCTAATTTTTCCACGAATGGCTTAAAAAAGAGAAAGAGAGAGTTAATGTTTTGCCGTGGCCGAGGCGAAGTTCAGACTTAAAACCCATAGGAAAACTTAGGGATAATATTGTGTCGCAAACTTTATGGTAGTAATTAAGTTTCATCAGCTCATGAACTTTAAGTAACTATAGTAAAAGACTGGTTTAGTATTTCTAAAATTAAATTTAACCACCAGGTCATTTCAACGAAAAGCAG
Organism: Nephila pilipes; assembly: GCA_019974015.1. Classification (NCBI taxonomy): domain Eukaryota; kingdom Metazoa; phylum Arthropoda; class Arachnida; order Araneae; family Nephilidae; genus Nephila; species Nephila pilipes. The sequence continues at coordinate 138,358 of BMAW01076940.1, read as the reverse complement.
TGTGTTTGAGGTTATGAGGGAAAATGGAGGATCAATAACATATTAATTTTCATACTTTTCATGTTTTTAGGCAAGTAGTCTCATAATTTGTCAGCAGTGACTTTTCATTTATTTATAACATTTTTTTTTTAACTTAATCATTTATTACTTTGTTCAAAATTATTGACAGAGAGAGAGAGAGAGAGAAACATGATTATAGTAAATATATTGTAATATTGTATTTCAATTGTTTAAATTATATTTGGAACCTTTATACATTTATTTCGTAACTTTCCAAATTTAAATAATCTTATAATTTTAATGGCCTATATAACTATTAATCATTGAGAAATTTAGGGAATTTTAGAAATAAATTATGTTTTCAATGGATTGCTGTGAATCAATAAATATCAGATCGCTCCTTATACATTTATAAAATAAAAATAAATGTATTTGATGTAACTGAAGAAAGAATAATCGACTGGTAATCAAAATTCCATCCCTTCTTTGATCAATAATGACCAAAAACGCAAATGACTAAACTGATTTGACATAAGCCATAGTATCTATATAAGGCTGAAGTAGTCAGATTCCGAATCACGTTAAAGAACCCCAAAATTCGAGGGTAATATGTCGAATGTTAGAATCTTGAATCTATGAAACCCCTCTGATAAATTTAAAAGAATTGTTTCACGTTAAATCTAAGTAGGTCTCAAAATCTGTTATATTGTGGAAATGAGGAGTGTAACAAAGTACTTGAGAACTTGTTGTGTCTTTCAGTATTCATTTTTCTAAGTTCCGAAAAGTCCGTTGAACGGATAATGCCGTGTCAATTAAATAAATTGGAGATAAAAATCGCTAATCATGTGGTAAAATATTAACTAAACAGAAAGTAAGGAAAGAGGCTTACGTATCCAATTATTACGGCAATTAATTTCAGTTTTCAGATACTGGCGAATAATTACTTTTGGAGCAGCTTATAGAGACTTTCTTTTCAAAGAAAGGAAATGATACATTAAAGGTTCTTTGTCAGGAAAAGAACTCATGAGCATTCATAGGCAATAAATTCTCTTTAGCTAAATTCTCCTTTAAAGAAACAGGGTAAGTTTGTGCTTATACATGAGGAAATTTTTCTGTATTATGTATTAAGTTCAATTCGGTAAAGCGCTTCTTCGCTGTGTGGAAAAATTGCAGTCTATATACTTATTCAAATAGATTTACATGAAGCGTTTTTAACTCAAAGTTTTCCATTACTCGTAATATGTCTTCACACCATTAGAAATTAAACTAAAACTAATTTTTTCTTTGAATTGCTTAAAATAATTTTATGAAATAAAAGTAAACGTGAAAAAAAAAAATTAAAAATTACATCAAAAAGGATAAAACTATGAAATAAATATAATTAGTAAATTCTTAAATTATTTCATTTCACCTATATACATATTTAGACCGTCAATGAATAAATATTTGGGAAAATAATTTATTAAAATTTGTAATCTCCCGCTTCTCTACTTAGGATTGGAGCCAAAGAAAAATAACAAATGCCCATTTAAGAAAGAGTTAGTCAAGAAAAAAAAAAGTGAAGTAGGTAGTTTTATCCTGTATTAAAGAATGACCATACAATTTACCTAATATTGTGAATGCGGTGCGGTTAATAACTCACGTTCTCAATCAAAAATTGTATCTAAAATTTTTATTTATCTCAATAACAGCAAAATTGGATCCGAGTCAGTAACAATAATTATAAACTGGACCCGCGTCAAATATCAGCTATCTGACAATCACTTAACTTTCTTGTATCAATATCATAGATACTACAATTTTGTTAACTCTTCTATATTCTCCTATTCATTATAAATATGTGATTTACATATATCATGGATTATCCACTTAGGTAAGGCTCTCAAATCAAAAAACGTCATAAAGTAGCCAAAAAGATTAGTTGAAAAGAAAAACGCGCGAGAACTCGTGAAAAAGAAACATGACTATTGATGGTTTTTAATAATTCTAGAATCGTTGAGCTGTACTAGATATTTAAGTCTATAAGTACCTATCAGAAATTCTGCATTTCTTTTCGCTTTAAACCCTAAATATTAAAAGCTTTTTTTTTAAATACTGGTAGCAAATAAAAACAGAAATAATGGACGAGACAAAAGAAGTAAATTTTTATCCTTCTTTTCTTAGAAAATTAGTTTTTCATGAAAGGTGGGATTTTTTTTATTACTTACGTTCTTCACTAATCAAGTGGCTTAAGATATGTTACATTTCAGATAGAGAAACTTTAAAATAGAAAATAATTTGTTATATTTGTTTTCTTTCATGAAAACACAATCCAAACAACGAGTTTAAAAGGAACTTAACCAAATGTAACATTCTTTTAATGGAATTCTCTAATGGAATGTAATTTTTCATGGTTTTATATCAAGTAGAATATATCAATCATCAATATATTCAGAAAATGAAATATTTTCTTAGACTGTCCATACGATATTATTTAAATGTTAACTGAAACATTATATTTCGATAAATGATGTAGGGCAAAGAATAACTGAGAAGGATGACGATTATATAAATTCATATTGTTCATGCTACGTTTTTTTTTCCAAGTGATGCTTGGTATCAAATCTAAGTGATATAGCTTTCTGATTCATATTATAATATTTAAGCCTACTATAAATTTTCTGGTGAATAATTTACGATATTTTAACAAACCAAAGTAAATACCATTAAAAAAAAAAATCTCTACTAACCTAAAATAAAAATACTAACCATAAAACATTATATTGGATAAAAGATGCTTTTATTCAACATTAAGAAACCACTCCTCGATTCTTTGGGAAAGAGCAGAGTATGGCATATTAATTGCTAAAGAGCACACCAGGAGTTAGTTTTTTGCAACTTTTACAGCAAATAGAAATGCCCATTAAACAGCTTCAAGCCAATGGCTTAGTTTGGTGAAAAATGAGCTTCATTTAAGGAGCAGCGAGAAAAATGCTATGTGCTTTGTATAATGAATCAGGAAAGAATTTAAATTTCTTAGGAAACTGGAATGCTATTTGAGGTATTTGAGGGAAGAATTTACAGAAACTAAAACAACTTGTTTGGTGATGAGTAATTTTTAACTTTATAACAGAGAAAGTACTCCATTTGAGTAAGGATAGAATTTGCATGCAATTATCATATGATTTGCAATTGAAAAGCAAACCTCTCGAGGATATTTGAACAGAAGCTTCCAAAGAATTCATTGACTTTGAAAAATTTTAGAAAAAATAAAATTTAACAGAACACTATTTCTGTTTTAAATTCAAAGACGAAGTAAGTAATCATATCGGATTTTGAAATATCAAGATAACTTGAAGATCGATAAAATTCATATTAAAATCTTTCTAGAATAGCTTAGAGCCTTTTATCTTAAAAAATGATTCATTAAGTGTAATAAATATTTCTGAATAAATAAGCTAAATGATCGATTAAAACAAAGTAATTGAATATTTGAAATAACATTAAAAGCATTTTATTTGAAAGATCCCTAAAACAAAAAATAATTCATTTGTTGCTCTTTTAAATTTTGTGTTTTTGCTCAATAAAGATTTTAGGAAAATCTTTCTGAAAAATTATATTTAACTTTTAATTGAAAATTGGATTAAAAATAATCATCTATTTATGCTCTAAACACCAAGAACTCATTAACCATTATAGAAAAAAAATTATTTTTTAATTATAAGCTTACATTTCTCTGTATATAATTACACTAATTAGGAATGTGTATGTGTGCTTAACCGCCTTTTATATTCTCTTCGCTGTTGTTGAAGTTTATTTTGATAAAATTTCATACTTTATTTCTTGTCTAGGTTCACTAAGTTTTCCCTGATGCTTAACGAGTTTCTATTCACATCATAGTGGAAGCTCAGGATATTTTCTACGATATTTTTTTGAAATCTCTCAGAAAATTTAATATAGCTGCGAGCTCTTTAGGTCAGAGCTCTTTAGGTTCTTTGTTTCTGTCATCTATTTTTTTTCTTCAGTCGCTTAAGAATGTTTTTTGCTTTTTCTTTTTCTATTCAAGCTTTTTTCGCAGTCATTAAAAATATGTTCAATAAAAAAAATTGTTTCTAAAAAATACGGAATTTCATTATAAATGTGGAGTGTTCTGAGGAATTTCCCTTTTTTTCTCTTCATAACCTTTACTTGAAATTAAATTAGGTGAATTAACATAAAGCTGACAATTAAGTTTTTGAGTGTACCAAAAGCTATTAAAAACAGCTCAAAACTTTTATCAATTTCTCACACGAATATAAAGATAGTTTTAATGATTAAGATACTTTGCTTATACTTACAACAAAATACCATGAACAGTAATGAGATCTAAATTTTTTTTAACACCTAGCTTATTTATTTTATTCCTTTCTTCAATGGAATTTTTTTTGTTAAACTATATGGTAGCTAGCTCATAAAATTCTGAAAGCTTATATTCAGATGAGTAATTTAACCATAGTTATAATATTCAATTCCATTAAAATTATTGTAAAAATATAAAAAAATTAATGATCATTTATAATTAACTTTCCATAGTATGTAACAAGTAGTGTTCATTACTGATGTAAACACGATTAATTTAATAAATCTTTGATTAATTTATTATTTCTTTTTTTATTCCTTGGTTAGAGTATATGTTGTGAATAGTAAGTTTAGTAGTAAAGTAATAAAACTCTCATAAAATGACTGATACCTGAAATGGTAACAAATGCTCAAGTGACGATATAATCTTACGAACTTTTTTGTTGTTATAAGATTACATTCGAAAGCAAATTCGCAATGAGCAATATTATTTTTCAATTATAATGGATTTAATAAGTATTTATATGGTGAACATATTTTGTTAGTCGAATGAATATGTTTCAAACACTCCCGCATTGCTCTTTATTGTAGCATAGCATCATTATAACTATAGGATCGAGAAAAGAATGCTTTACTTTTCATAAAAAAAGATCCATTTATATTTTATTTTACTATAAGCGATAATTGTCTTAAGTTAAGAAACTTCCATGCTTAGTCTACAGCAGGGGCCGCCAAACTTTTTTGATCATTGATCCCCAAAAATTTTAAATTCTCTTATCAACCCCTTCTGTAAAAAATGATAACTAAAGGAAAAAAACTTACCTGTTCCTTAAATAAATTAAATCATTTAAGAAACAGTTAATTTTTTTAGCCACCCAAGGGTCTATAATTTTCTATACCATATAAATGTCGTACCTGACCACTTTTCAAAAATTTTCTTGTTTTTGCGTATATTTTTGATGTCTGCTTTCACCAGTAACGAACTTAATTTTCAAAAATACGTCATAATAAATTTCTCCTGAATTTTTTATTAGATTCAAATAAAATATATACCTTATACCTCCTTTCATCACTAATAAACTCAATTTTGAGAAATATGTCGTAATAAATTTCCCCCAAATTTTTATATTGGATTGAAGTTAAACAAATATAAGCATTAAGTATTTTATTCACTTATCGATTACGTATTACCTTAAATCATATTCAAGATTTGACTGAAAATAAATAACAAATATTCAGAATTTTAAGCTGTGAGACAGCCTTTTTTTGCCTCGAATTTCAAACTACATCTTTTTAGTTTGGTTTCCTTCTTGGAATGTCTTAGGTCAAATGATTGTAATATTGATTTACTATTATTAGCCACCCAAGGGGCCACTTGACAACTACCGTATTTCGGTGTGCAATAATAATTGGTTTGATAGCTCATCATCTTCCTTGCGAAGCTTAACACACCGTCTTGATTTAAAAGGTTGTGCTCTAATTTGGGCCATCTTGTAACAAAATGGAGCAAGAATCATTTCTCACAAGTCTGAGAATGAGAACCCATCACTAAACACGTATACTTTAAATGGTAAGAAAAGATGAATAATTTTTTTTTAAAAATATGCAGGAATGAGAAATAAAATAAGCTAAAATCTGTTATAAAAACTGTACTTACTATAACGTAATTACAAATGGCTTTTCAAACGAAAATTGTACATACTGCGTTGCTGTCTATAAATTTGTATTCCTTTATCGACCCCCTACATCGACCCCCGGGAGTCGATTTGGACCACTTTGCAGACCCCGTGGTCTTCAGTATTTCCTTCTATTAAAAATAGAAAAAGCATACAGTTAAGCTAACAGCATACCTTTGAAGAAAAGTTTTTGAATTTGCCAAACTTTTTCTACAGACGCATATTTTATGACCTTATGGGGCTTTAAAGTTAGAAAAACACCTAAGATAAGTTTTATTAGTGAATATTTTTACTATCAAAAGGGAATTTTGTATAAATACATACAAAAAAAAGACTTTCTTCAAAATATGGTTACTCAGCAGAAAATATATTGATGTTTTGTAAATTGAATATTACAGAATATAAACTTATCTAGTGAATAGACTATTATTTTAATAACATAACTATTATGTAGGTAGCTATATGATAGTTCAAGTTTTGAACATTGACATTTTCTTTAAAAGTCATTTGTAATTTTCACTTTATTGCAGTATAAAAAAATCTTCCACTAAAAGTAAATCTCAAGAATAGTCTATTCTATGTATAAGTATTTAAAAAACATATATATAGATTTTCAGGTTCATTGATGCATAAAGTCTTGAGATATTGTATTTTAAACTAATGAAAAATGTTATAAAAACTCGTTTCTTGATCCTTTCCAGGCAGAGAATTTCATGAACAAGAAATATTAAAATGGCTATAATTCATTTTCTAAATAATACAAAAAATAAAATTCAAACAGATTTTTAAAGATAGAAGATTGAATTTTAATGTGAAATCAAAAATAAAAAATCGATATTTAATCAATATCGATTAACTAAAAATGTATTTTGAAGGTGTATTATCACCTTAACTTCCATTTAGTAACTTTAAAGCAATAATTGCTGAAACTAATGGAAAGGAACCGTCGTAATCTTTATTGTTTCTAACCTTAGTCAATAAAAGTACCTAAATTTTTAACCTATTTGACTAAAGCATTGATTGTTAAACTATTTTAGTGACCAAATTTAAGACATTTAATAAAAATATTAATATTTAAATGTTAATTCACAATTTACGCATCAATAACTCAAATAGCCGAGTATTGGTTGAAACATGAGCTAAATAATAATTTTCAAATTAAAATGATATTGAATTATTGTAGTTATAAATTTCGTATGTAAAAAGACCCGAACTTATACTTATAATTTTAAAATAGGTTTTTAAGATATCAATAGGATAATTTGCTTTAATGAATCTAATGTTAAAATTAACTTTTTTTCTAAAATATTTGATTCCGAGTTATTATGCTCTAAAATAGAAATGCTCCAAAAATAGAAATATGTGCGTTATTTTTCCAAAAAGTTTCTTTATTAACATGAAAATTAAAATTCTCTATCCTATTTATATATATATATATATATATATATATATATATATATATATATATATACTATATATATATATACTTTATTAAAAATCATGTCATAATGACTTGGTAATAGGCATTATGCAGCCATATATTTGTATTAAAATATATAGAAGTTGTATGTAATTTATAAAAAGTACAAAAGAAATATGTATACAATCTAATAATTAAAATTAAATATCATCATAAGTATTACCACAAAAATATTTAGAATTTATAAAATTTATTATATAAATACATATGTGCGGTAAGATTTATGTTTCATTTATGAACTGAAAAATAAGAATAAACGAATCTAAGAATATTAAAATGTTTTTAATAATTCTAAAACTATTAAGAAAATAAAGATTTAAAGCATGGATATAAAGTAATTTAAAATACTGTTTCTGATTTTGGATACATATGTTTGTGTATTTCAGTTAGAAAAGTAACAATTTTAATCATTTCCTAAATTTCACACAGTTTCAATTTTTTTTAAATAAAATTACTTTTTTAATAGTATTATAATCTCAAACTCCTCTTTATGCATCAGCGAATTTAAGTAAACTAAAAATGTTCCACAACCACATCTTTTTCACATTTAAGTGATTTTGAAGCCTAAGCTATTTCTAAAAGACTCTTTAATTAATGTGTAAGAAAGCGTCTCAGAATAAAAAATGAAAGAGAAATTAAGGTACATGATTATTAACTTTCTGATGTTAAACTTAAAAACAGATAATAATACGAATTTTAAACTGAGTCAAAATAGGTTTGTTTAACATGTTTTGTATACTTTTGGGAACATTAATGATTGTTTGTATTTTAAAACGTAACTTTTTTTTGGTGTATGAAACTGGTACTTTTTATTAAAATTACTTCTTGCATTCTGCCTGATGTAAAACTGTATTTGTTAAAACCTTAATTATGTTTAACTATAAATTTAAACAAACAGGTCTTTTCCTGGAGGGTTTGATAATTAATAGTGTTAAAAGCGGAAGTGTCAGAAAATTAAATTGAAAATAAGAAGTTTTATGTATATAATTATAAATATTTTTATGTATATCATGAAAATTAAATTGCCTGTATGTAAAAAATAATAAAAATTTCTTACCCGAACAGAATTTTTTTCTATCGAATATGCTTATTAAACAGTATGGGAATATGTTACTTATTGCCAGGTTCACAAAGTCCTTTTGCTTCATGAATTTAAAGCGAGTTTTCATACCATTCTAATTTGTTTAAAAATTTATTTGATAATGGCATGATTACTGTTTTGAAATTATTTTTGATTTACATTTATTTACCTTATACATATTAAAATAGAGTGAAAAGTAATAAAGAAAATGTAACTATTTATAAAAACAGCAAACGAAAATAATGTTAACGATGTTATTAACGAAAATAATGATAATACATTGTTATGAATTTCATCCGATCTTATAATTATGTCTTTTTATTATAATTAGCTCTTTTTCCCTTCTTGAGTTTTTTCTGTTGTTTAGCTTATTGGCAGATCCTTCACACATTTTTATCGTTCATTATAAAACAGAAATAATTGCATTGTTACCGCAGGTAAAATTAAACAAGATTACACTTCTTTTATACCGATTCATTGAGCTGATAAATGCTCCTACAGTTCAGGATTTTCAGAATAATATTTTTCCTTTACTTAGGGTAAAAAAGGGTTTCGGAAATTGTATGATAAAGGATTAAAGACTTGGATGGTGAACACATTTTCTGTCTCATGGGCATTTTATGGGAAAATATAAAAAAATTATTTGGGAATGTCTTATTGGATACCAATTTTAAAACTTATCGTTTTAAAATAGAAAACGTTTTCTATGCATAGTATAAGATAAACGTGTGCCGATATTTAAATTGGACTTAGTTATGATTGTTCTTGTTTTTTAATGGAAAGAGGATGTAAATAAAATGTATTAAATACAATCATAATAAATTATCAAACTCATTCTGTGACATGCGAGAAAAATCAGTATAACATATATGACGAGTCCCGTAATTTCTTAAGTATTTCAAAAAGTCATAAAAATTGCAGGAATTGGTATATTGGAATGCAGTTTGAGAAAATGTCATTCTCTCGACTTTTTTTAGAGGAAAAAAATAGTTCACATTTATGTTATCAGAACGAGCTGAACTGAAGAGTGGAAACCTATCTTTATTGCAAGCAGGCGAATGTTTACAAACATATTATACCGCTAAAGTAAATCTTATATGTGTGTTCTGCCACTACAAATAACAGTTTACGAGCGAGTGATAACTGCAGCATGAAACATATCCGGATAATGTAGGAGATTTCATTCCGAATGCTGTCCTTTTACTGCACTAAAAAAAGCTGGACTATTGTGGTACACTGAAAACTTAATATAACTCTGGAGTCAAAACTCAAGAGGTGTTGAGTGGCCGAGAACTCACGGCTGGCAGTTTTACTCGAGTCGTTGGTTCCAGCATTGAGGCCACTAAAGACCAGCCGTGTAGCCGGGGCTGATGCACGTTAAATCTGTCGAGTCTCAAAGTCCACCCGTTGGCTTGGTGTGAAAGCTTGGAGAAGGAGATGCCATCTCAGTTGACCTCACTTGATAGACTCAAAATTACATCCGTCGTCAATAGCCCTTGTGTTGCTTTTTGTGTGACGTTAATAAAACCATCAAATCTTTCAAGAGGTGTTGAATTCATTGAACAAGGGAGAGGGGAGGGTCATTCATTTGTAAACTGATGGTTGATCTATTGCTCTTCGGTGAACGTCCTCATGTTTCTTTTTCCCTAATAGTAATTGTTTTTGAGAAGTATGGGTCTCAGAAGTTCGCTTAATTTCCGCTAATTTTGAAAAATGTTATTTTTTCTAGAGTTAAACACTTATTACGTTTAAGTGAGATTTCGATTAAATCTTGGATTGCTTTAACACTGGTAATAAAGGAATCTTGCTTTGTATATTTCTAATGATTTGCTTGCGTGAAATGCCTGTTATTAAAAAAAAAGCACTTTTTTTCACGACCAAAAAAATCCTCATTATGAGAATAACTCCTATGCAAACTGTTTACAAATGTACTAATTCCTTGAATTTTATGACTTTTTGAAACAAATAAACATATCGAACTTATCTTATGAGAAATGTGACTACATTGTTATTGTAAAATGAAAGATTTTTTAACAATAGTATAGTGTTATTTTGACCATTTCGTTTTTCCTTCTTCCTTCTACTCACTCTTGCCTCATACATATATTTTGGCGAAGCACTATCAGTGCCATCTGTTGAAGCGCTAGTAGTTCAATTGCTAACTGAAACGCTAGTGGTTCTTCGCGGCGATTGAACAACTTGGTATGTGAAATATATAGGGCTATTTAAAATGATTCATACGTTTTCAAAATTCTATGTTTTTATAAATAAACGATACAGAATGATAAGTAATACAAGAATGAAAAGGGAAAATATAGTTTTTTTCTCAAATGTTCGATATAACTTCCTTCAGTTACACGTACACTGTCAATTCGGTATGTAAATTTCCGCCAAACACGTAGTAAAGTGTCAATGATAAATGATTGTACAGCAGCAGAAATTGTTTAAGCTCAAATAAATTTGTAGGTAATGGTGGACCATACACTTTATCTTTTACAAACCTTCAAAGGAAGAAATCGCATAGGGTCATATCAGGTGATTTGGATGGCCAGATGTGTAACATCAAATAATCTAGTCCACTGCGACCGATCCAAGTGTGAGATAGTTCCGTGAAAGCTTCTAAAACGGGAAATAGTTTCGTGAAAAAGACACGAGGGCCATCTATTTTACACAATATACAATTTCCACAGTTTTCCTTTATATTCATGTATTACTTATCATTCTGTGTCGTTTTCTTTTGAAAATATAGAATTGTGAAATCGGATGAATAATTCTGAATAATTATTCCTTACCTATTTATTAAACAATTAAAGTTAGCAAAATAATGAATATTTTTAATAAAAATAATATTGATCTACACACCTGGTCGATAATGAAAATGAGTTTGATAATGAACCTGATAAAATTGTTGAATCGTATTATTTTTCGTTTTACGGACTAACCCAGCATTTAAATTTAATGAGCGTTGGGCAAATGACAAAAATTTGTCAGTGTTGCAAATCGAATAACTGCGCTTTTCATGCGCTACATTAATTTCCCCTTTAAATCTATGTGCAACGATCCTATTTTGAATATGACCAGAACAAAGAAAAAAAAATTCAAGCATAAATCTAACATAATAATTGAATATCAAAAATTTCTGTATATATATGCCTTCATATCAAATACTGCTGCTCCTTTCCCCCCTCCCCATTAGGTCGATGGAGACGGAAATATTTTTCGAGTACCTAAAAATCATTCTGAATAGGAAGTCTCGAGTATATGGATTTCTAGCCTAATTATGTTTATACAATGAGAAAAACTTTACATCCGTTGCAAAAAAAAGTATTATTTCGTAGCATATTTTCTTAAATAAAGAAGGAACTTTGTGAGTAGCAATGGTAATTGGATATCGATGCTGAAAGTGGTTACGTTGTTAAGTGAAGTCTGTATATTGCTAGTAGATTTATAATGGACTAGTACATTACCTACGAGGCAGTATTGGAAAATTTTAATTATTCATAAGAAATAATCAATTAATGTATTCTGCATATTAATTGATCCTTATGTACATAATGTTGTAAATTACAGCTATTACTGTTGGTTTCAGGAAGCCGTAGATTGAAGTAACCTACAGTATGGAAAAATTTCAATTATTACCCGGGTTGAATTTTTAATTATTACTAAAAAATAATCGAAGTAGGAACTTCATTTTTATTTGTTATTCTTAAGACTTATCTACATGCTGAAAAGTTTCGATTGCGGAAATAAAAAAATATTTCGAATTCCTTCTTTAGATATAGCTGCATAATTCTGAATTTAGTTGATATACATATTTCATTTGAAAAAATTAATTTTGACGTTGTAAATCAAAATGAAGACACGAAGCTGGATCCACAAAGAGTTTACACCAGGGGTCGCCAAACTTTTTTGATCATCGCCCCCTATATAATTTTTCGAAATCTCCATAGACCCCCCACAAAGGTAATTTTCAGGTAATTAAAATAAAACTATATATTAGTCTAAATATTTAATAAATCAGAAACAGTAAGTAAAGTAGCTACAGATTTTTTACTTCTTAATGAGATGAGTGTGCCTGGTGTTTCTTGGCAAGGTTCGCTATATTGGGTTCGAAATTAGTCAATTTTAACCGTAAATCCCCTCGAAGCTCCACATTTAATTTATTTCTGTTTTTAGTTAAAATTGAATTAACGTGACTGAAACCGGCTTCAACCATATACGAACTTGGAAACGCCAGCATAAATGGCTGAGCCATTTCGTAAAGTTTCACATATTTTTGATCACAAGGTCGTAAAGTTTCGTTGTGACGTCACGGTATGTAGCGACTTCCTTCTACAGCAGCGCCACTGGTTAAAAGGCCTTACTCAACCAGCCCGATGGGATATCTTTTCGGCCTGGTTGGTAGGCCCGTCGTCTTCGGATCCCTTGGTCCAGGGTTCGAATCTGCGCTGCCGTTTCGCTACCGCCACAGGTATACATACGAAAACACATAAGGAAAAAAGGGGCAGATTGTTTTCTGATTAATTATTTTATTTTCTATAAAGAATATAATATTAAGTCAATTATAAAAATATTTTAAATTTTTACGTACGCAGTTAGGTATGTGTGATTTGCGTATTAAGAACTGTTTTTCCTTCGAGACCCAATAGACCCCCATTCGACCCCTTGGGCCAGATAGACCCCTACTGTTATTAAATAGACCCCTAGGGGTCTATATAGACCACTTTGGCGACCCCTGGTTTACACATTGAAATATGGTAGATGGGATTAAACATATGAATGATGTGTATCTGCATATGTACTGCATATTTGCTTCTACAAAGTAAATGTGCTAGGTTCTTATGGTGAGCTTTATTTTTGTTTAAGGTAAGCGTCATCTATGGGTGAAATTAGAAACTGTTTTTTCTTTTGCGCTTTTTTTTAATCATGGGACACATTTTGGTCCAAATCGTATTCTCGTAAGCCAGTTCAGTTATTTTATATTAATTTTTCAAATGTGTCAGGGACTTTTGGTTCATCCTGTTTATATAATAGAAGAAGGTTCTATTAGGTGTACTTCTCGTCTTTTGACAATGGCGTAAAATTATACGTTCTATAATAGCCTTTATGGTGATATTTGTGTTATACAAATCAATCAAAAAAATGTAGGATTTTGGAACAAAAGGACAAACAATATGAATAACAGTATATGCCCATTCTGTGATTAACTGTTACCATCGATGCATGCATAAGCAACTGAGAAAAGAATACTGTCTATTTCTCACTTAAAATGATAATATAAATCACATTGAAAGGTGATTTTGGATATAATACTTACATTTTCCTTGATTTATTATACTGTACCAATTAAAGATTCAAAAACTCGACGTTTTTGTCTTAGTTGTAACTTTTATGGTTACAGCGTAGGAAACTTTTCAGTTGTTTCAATACATTTTTGATAATAGTAACTCTTACATGGGTACAATTTTGATGAATCCGTTATGTTAAACTAACTGCTCAAATATAAAATATCGTTAACATTTCCGAACCAGTATCTGTTTTTTCTCGCGTGTACATTAAAAATTAACTAGTTTTTAACTCACTCTTTTTCTTATAAATTCTTAACGAATGCTAGATTTGAAAAAAAATATACGTCCAAGAGTCCAGTTTATTACTATTTACATTTAAGTTTATGCCTTTTATGAGTTATAAAAGAAAAAAAATATCCGTTTTCAAATGTAATTTGTAGAAATCGATCTTTTTTCTCATTCATAAAACAAAATATCTATTCTGTCTAGGAAATAATATTTTGCAGTTTATATCCTACTCTCTGAAAACATAACAGGTCAATTGAAAAGTCAACGGCCTACCATAACAAAACACATTTTTTTGACAAAATTAGTTTTTTTTATTCAACATAATTCCCTTCAAGGGTGATACACTGATTATAGCGACCCTCCAACTTTTCGATACCATTTTTGTAGTACGATTTGTCCTTTGCTTCAAAATAGGCCTCAGTTTAGGCGATCACCTCTTCATTCGACGAAAATTTCTTCCCAGCGAGCATTCTTTTGAGATCTGAAAACAGGAAATAGTCGCTGGGGGCCAGATCTGGAGAATACGGTGGATGAGGAAGCAATTCGAAGCCCAATTCATGGATTTTTGCCATCGTTTTCACTGACTTGTGACACGGTGCATTGTCTTGGTGAAGCAACACTTTCTTTTTCTTCAAATGCGGCCGTTTTTCGGCGATTTCGTCCTTCAAACGGTCCAATAACGCTATGTAATAGTCGCTGTTGATGGTCCTTCCTTTTTCAAGGTAGTCAATGAAAATTATTCCCTGCGCATCCCAAAATACAGACGCCGTAACCTTGCCAGCCGACTGTTGCGTTTTCCCACGCTTTGGAGCGGGTTCATCGTGTGCAGTCCACTCGGATGACTGTCGATTGGACTTCGGAGTGAAATCATGGAGCCATGTTTCATCCATTGTCACATATAGACGCAAAAACTCGGGTTTATCATCAACTCCGAATCATCAACTCGTCGTTGTTTTTGGTCCAAAGTGAGCTCGCGCGGCACCCACTTTGCACAGAGCTTTCTCATACCCAAATATTCGTGAATGATATTATGTACACGTTCAGTTGATATCTTTAGAGTGTGTGCTATTTCATTCAATTTCAATTTACGGTCATTCAAAATCTTTTTGTGGATTTTTTTAATGTTTTCGTCGGTAACAACCTCTTTTGAGCGTCCACTGCGTTCACCGTCTTCGGTGCTCATTTCACCACGTCTAAACTTAGCATACCAATCCTTCATGGTTGATTTTCCTGGGGCAGTGTCCGGAAACTTGGCATCAAGCCAAGTTTTTTCTTCAACTGTATTTTTTCCCTTCAAAAAGCAATATTTTATCAACATGCGAAATTCCTTTTTATCCATTTTTTTCACAATAACAAAAGTTGCTTCACTCAAAATGCTATAATTCACAAACTAATGATCCGACAGCTGTCAAATTTATACACGCATCTTTTGAGGGTTAGAGGTAACTAAAACACATATGGATTTAATTCTAGTAGCGCCATCTATGTGTCAGGCCGGGGACTTTTCAATTGACCGGTTATATCGAGGAATAATTAAGTTTCTTTCTATTTTTATTGCTTTGCGTAATTTTTCGATCAATGAAAATAGCTGCCTACAAATAATCACCAGAAAAAATAAAGTAAACAAAATTGGAAGAGAAAATTAAAGTAAGTATCTCACTTATCTTATCAACTTTGTTTGTTATTTTTGTCCTCTTTTTGATCCGGATTAATTGGGTTCTGAAATGCATTGCTTCGAGTCCAAGTGACAGCAGCTTTAACGTTGACACGCTTATATACATACTTAAAAAGATTACATAAAAGATATTTTAAATAAGTTTCAAAAGTGTTTATTTGAGAGAAAAACTAAAGCCTCTAGCCACATATTTTAAAATTTATATGTGCAAAATATTTAATAATTAGAATAATAGTTTTCGTACAAAATGTGATATTCATATTTTAATCTGCATTTGCATAAAAGTGGATTGGAAATATATTCTTAATTTTGGAGGGTTATTAATTAATCATGTCTTAAAAGTTTGATTAAAATTGAAATACGAGTTTAATACATAATTAATACAAAAGATAATTATATACTTTAGAATTTCATGGATGTCCTATGAAAATTGGCATTAAAAATGTTTTTTTTTTTCTTCAAAAAGGGTTCTTTATAAGTTTATATGCACATTCTTTGACATATTATATGTCGTAAAGTAAGTCTAAATGCAAAATAATATGTTACTTGAAAATATTTAAAATTAAACTATATTTATAAATATTATTTTTCAATTTTTTCACATTGTTCTGAAAATGTCTTAAAATTATATGACTTCAAATCTATTTACTGCACATCATTAATTAGCAGCCAGTAGAAAATTTAATATATAAATTATGAAAAATTAAATTTTTTGTAATTTGACAAATGAATAAAGCATTTTGTACTTTGCAAAGTTTTTTTTTTCTCTTTGAAAACACAAGATGACTGTATAATGATGTGTAGCAAAATATAATATATCTATTCATTTTCAGTTTTTTTATTAAAAATCTATTGAAAAACGTAATGACACGGATATAAATATACTTTTTCATTTCCTTTAATATCTAATGCTACAAAATGTCTTGACAGCATGCCGAAAATATTTTTATTTTCTTCGAAAAAAATTTGAAAACCGCAGGCAGTCCTTCTATTTGATAAAGAGAAAAACCGAATACCTAACGTATCTCACCAGAAATTCTTTTTCTTGAATATCTTTTTTTATTGACTCGCTATGCAGTTTTTTGCTACTAACTCGCTATGCAGTTTTTTGCTACTAACTCGCTATTCAGTTTTTGAACAACTAAATAATGCAACAAAACTAAACTTTTTCCTTCCATATATGCTAATTTTAAAAGCGAATAAGGACGCTATTGATTGAAATGTATTCTCTTGACCTTTCAACAGAGAATGGTCTAAAGAAACACTAAAAGAATAAAGTATTGCTTTTGTAATGTGTGTGGCATTCTGAAAGATTAACTTTCAAACCTTTGGAAAATTCTAGAGATTACTTTTATGCTCTTCTTGAAGAAAAATAGCCGTAAGAAACATAATTTCTAGTACTTCCCGCAAATATTTTGTTTTATAATTAAACACTCACAAAAATTTAAAAATTATTCATAATAAGGAAAAAAAAGCTTATTTTATAAGTTAAAGCTAATTAAATTCTCAATTTTTTAGTTTTAGGTTTTACTATAAATGGTATATTAATCAGTTCTAGGAATTTTTAGAGAGCTACTTTATTCCTGCAATTAATAATCTGCTGACATACAAATTATCTCATCACTGGTAACGAAAACGTAACAAACTAAATGACGTAATTTAGAAATCAGAGCATAACATTCAGTTTAAATGACAAAGATGACCCAAAGCTGGAGCGAACCATGATTTCGAATAAAGAAAGAAAATCTTCTAAGAGAAATATGAATGGTCAGGAAAGAATTACATTCCCACGAGTGTGAATGAATGTTTGATTTACAAAACTCGGTTCTAGATTTATTGTCTACCCATCCTTGAAGAGATTGGTACGTTTTCATTTATTTTTCAAGAAGTTGATTCACAGAACCATTCCGGAAATGATACATAATAATGGTTTCTAGCCAAATGTGTTCCTATAATGGCTACATTTGTTAGCTTTTCTAGGATTAAATCTAACAAAAGTCTTTGATAACGGACTTAAATCAGAATATCGTAAGCAGGAGAAATATATATAAGAAGAGATCTGATTAAAAAAATATAGATACTATGCAGAAACAGAAAAAAAAGTGAATTAAAAAGAAAATTTAAATGAAACGATCGGAATGAGTCCTGTAAATCAAAGAGCAATTTCAGGCTGAGAACCTAATAAACGAGTTTAAACTGGTTTGATGGTACCAATGTTCCCTGTATGCGACTTGGTAAGCTGATATGGAAGTACCCGAAATACAAAAGAGTACGAAAAGTAAAAGCAAAAGAATAAGAAACTGACTTTCAAAAGAGTTAAGAAAATGAAAAAAAAAAAAAAAAAATGATAGAAGTAATAGAGAGAAACTAAATACTGAAAAAAAGCATTCAAATAAATGAAAATCGAATCAAGAGAGCAAAAGAAGTAAAGAAACTTTCAACAAAATGAAGTGCTTAAAAGTAGAATGATCAACAAAGAGTCATTATTATCATAATGAAGTTTAAAAAGATGCAAGCTATTGCTGTAACTGATTGGTCGTGAATACTAAAACTTGTATGCGACTAAAATTGTTCAAATGTGTTATGTGTGTATGTGTGAGTGTGTTTCGTCGCAATCAAGGCTCAAGAAGAAAACACTGTAATTCACCGAGTTAAAATTTATTTCACATTAGACACGAGAAGAAATGCTGATGCATCGGTAAATGGTAGCGGATGCATCACATGTATCAGTAGTTAGATCAGAAGATAGAGAAACCTTCCCTGTGTATTTGGGAAGTTAAAATAAGGATTATCCAGATGCCATAGTAACAGATCTAGGGACCTTTAAGTATTTTATATGGAGAATGAATGTTTAGTAAGGATTGTACCTACTTTTCGGAACATGATAATTTCCTATCCAAACAGATTTAGAAATCTCGGGATTGCATAATTTAAGAGATTTTGCACGATCGTATCAGGAAATAAAGATGAACTTCTTATTGTGATGGTTAAACTATAGAATAAATTAAGAATTTGAATTCAATTAAAGGGAAATCATTATATATATATATATATACTTTCTATGTTTTTATACACTCTACAAAAAATGCAACTATAGTATTCTACATAATTTGATAGTATTTATTGCTATATATTGGAAAACTGTATTGGTGATGACGTATGATGTCTTTTTTCTATTTACAGAAAATGTGTTTACAGAAAATATGATCTTATTGATTCTCAACCTTCCAGTTCATTGAGAATGGCTTATTTTTTAAATTTTTTAATTTTCTTAAGGGCTGAGGTATTCTGAAATACATGGAAAAAATAAAATTCATCCGCGCATAACTCATATCAAGAGATGCTTTTAATCTGTTTGAAATACTGGTAAAACTACTAACCCTATTATTCAACAAAGGTTACCTTTTCTTCTCAACCATTTGTTTTGCTTTCATTCGAATATCTCAAATAATTTGGAAAATATTCAATTAATGTTCAGTAATCTCCTCGAATTTCTAGAGATTATATGTAATTAACTGAAAGGTTATGTTATGGAAAGTTTTAATTGGCTTACGAATAGTTGTTGATTGTGAAGATAAATATTAGGCAACAGAGTGTGATTGAAAGAGCTTACAGTTTATTTACGTTCAAGTGCATATTAAATGTTTGTCTCTTTTGTCAGTTGCTTTGTTCATTTATTCAAGACACACGAATAATTATTTTCTTACACAAACTCTGTAGCTGTTTTAGAAGTGATTTATGCTAAGCCATTTCTAAAACCTGAGCTTAATCCTGCTTGAAAATGCGAATAGGAATATCTTTCATTTTTTAAAAAATCTTTATGTGACATAGTTTAAATAATTCGACAAGTTGCAACTAACTTTTAATTTATTTTTTTTAAATGTTGATGGAAATTTAATCTTTAAACTTATTTTTAGTTTGGTTTTGTATATATTTATAAAGTTATAAAATTTGCAAAAAAATTCTAACAATATACTTTCTTAAGAACTTGGGCAATTTTAGGTTTATATAAGGCATTTTTTTGCACAATACGGTATACATTGCAAAATAAATTCTAACACATAAAATAAAAGAAATCAACTAGAATGTTATTACCTTTGTTTTTAACCACCAATTTTGAACAATTTCCCTTTTTCGTTGAATAAGGAATCAAAGATTTACAAAATGCAGCTTTTTCAAAAAATTCCCATTTATCACTGAAATAAAACAATCACAAAAAATAAATGTGCCCTTTTCTCTTAACTCATAATTCAAAACACGAGTGCAATAACACTAAGCACTGATGCCAAATTTCAGACAATTATCTCAAGAACGTTTTGAGATATTATTAAGATGATGCAAAATATGAAAAAGTCTGTTTCAGAGAAAAATAGATTTAAAGATTTAAAAACAAGAACTTAAAATATTATATTATTAAAAATGCCTAAGATTCCTCTATATCAAAAGAATAAACCTTTTTAACACATAAAAATATAATATTTTTTAAATTGTGCTTTCTCTACCAATTTTTTAGTGTCAATAAAACTTTTTTAACATCTAAATACATGATTTGACGAAATACATATTGCACAATGAAAAAACAAAGAAGAGAAATTTTATTGCATTAAATGTAATAATTTCTGACATGCACACAACATGCAAAACAAAAAACAAATGTTTATTTACCGTAGATATTTTAAAACATAAGAAATATATAATGTCAAATGTATTTGTACATTTTTCCAATAAACATTTAAGGAAAAGTGTCTTAAGAAATATTATTTATATCACAAAGGGAAAAGAGTATTACAGAAATTATATAAGGCAGCGATCTTAGAACCCTCCATACGAATATACTAGACCTTTATTCAACATTAATGCATTTCGTTTTATGCGCTGATTTTCTTGGATTTTTGAGGACAATTTTGTGATCGCTATGGAATGCCTAACAGAAATTGAAATTCGTTTCTAATCAAAATTTAGAAATTCTTGTACAAGACATTCAGGAAGAAAAATGTTTACAATTTGAGTTACTGGCAATAAACTTCTACATCCTGAGTTAAAAAGTTATTACGTCTTGTAATGCACCTGAGCGAAACCTTTCGAGTCCAATAAATGTATCTTTGGGCAAAATATTCCATATATAAAAGGTTATTGTAGTTTTATTGCAATCCTGTGTCTTGCCATGGAGACTCTTTATCAGCAATGTTTCAGTAACCAATTTCAGATACTTTGGCTTTATCAAAATGATAATTTTATTTGGCAGTCCAAGTCTAATTTCTTTGAGTGGGACTCCTCGTAACCTTCGCCCTTTGGAAGCGAAATATATTTCAGGGCCTTCGGAACACTAGCAGTGCTAAAGATTGCTCTTACCGGATTCATTGTGATAAAATGTAGCAATTATGCTACTCATCATGTTTTGAATATCACCAACATTGCTTTGCATACTAATGCCATAATAATTTTGCATTTTGTGTATCAATATATGAATTAATTTACATTTGTGCCTCCCAGACCTTTTGTTGTTTTCTTCTATTGACGTAACCATTCATCCGTCGTTATTTCGAAATCCATGATAATTTCGTCCAAAATTACCAATTAGAAAAATTACCAATTTCCAATTAATAATTATCTATGTTAATAATTACCAATTACCAATTTCGAATTAATAATTACCAATTTCGTCCAATTAATAATTATCCATGTTAATTTCGTCCAAAAAAAAAACTTATGTTTTCCTAAACATAACGTTAACTACTTTCAATAGGTTCCTTCTTGATTGCGGTAAGAAAACTTTGGAGAAGAATTTAAGTCAAGTAACGTACATAACGTTTTCGAGTCTTAAAAGCGTTTTCCAATTAGACTTCGAACCAAAACAATAGAATAATTTATGAAGCAAGAATTATTCAACTTCTCTGTAGGATAGAAAGCTTTCAAAAAAGAGCATTTTTTTTTTTGTTTTTGTTTTTTTTATTTTAGGGTCATATTTGAGCATAATACATTTATACAGTTTTTTACTGATTCTAATCCTTACGAAAAACTGTCAGGAAATCAAACTATGGCAAATAAAAAAACTACGTTTGTAAGGCTGAATAATTCTATTACTTTTAAAATTATTACGCTTACTTTCAAAGTAATTTTCCATCAGTTTAGGGCTAGGTTTCAACTTTTTGGCTCTATCTGACTCAATTTTGCAGAGAACAGATGTTCTAGCATTTTCTTTATTGGTAGCACTAGTGATGAAGTTATTTCAATAAAATTGACGCTGCTTAGATTACTTAGATCTTGTTTTAGACAAAATTAATTAATATTTTGCCTTTAAAAAGACAGTTTTTTCTGAAAAATATCAAAATAAGGAGTTAAAACGGAAGCGAAAAAACAATTTGTAAGTGTACAAACTAGTCGAAAAACAACAACAGATATGCGAAGCTGTCACCATTTTTAATACGCTTATGAAATAAATTTGTTTTAAATGTCACAATAGCTCATTTAAAGCTTGCGTTTCAGTAAATATTTTTCAAATAAATGAAATAAAATTCTAAAAAAGAGTAAAAATCTATTAAAATGCACAGATTTCCGGTTTCGATTTCTAATGTCGCGTTCATCATTTTTTTATTTCACTTGACGCAAAAAAATTTAAATAACTTCGTAAGTAATTGGTGAAGAAATAAAAGTAAGGTATATTTAAAAAGCAAAGAGTTCAAGTATTTAGAATGTAGAACAAAAAAATCGCTATTTTTATTAAGACTTAAGCTTATTTTCCTTTCTATTAATTTGTTTTTATTCTTATTTATTAAAACGGCTTAGCATTTTGAAATGGTACGGTGATTAGCCTTCCGAAAAAATGACGGGAAAAAAAATAGGATATAGTACATTCTAATTAAGCAAAATTAAGAGGAGCCAAGCAAGAGAATAAATAATTTCATAATACTATAAGTAAAATAAACATTATTATTTATTATAGCACATTACCTAATGACTCTTCCTTTCGTAGGATAATCGAGTGCTTTTAATACCATGGATCGTCAGTGTCTCCATGACAACCATTCTTGACGTCATCTTTTCACTCAATCTTCTTGTCTCGGATTCGGTAAGTATTTATTAATTCAATAAAAGCTAAATTTTTTTATTTTATTTGTAAATAATATGACGAATTGTGTTGCACAAAAAGAAAAAAAAAACAGATCGTTTTTTTAATAATCTGATTGAGAATGAAAGATTGATATTAAATATTTGGATAGCAAAATGACACATTATCATTAAAATTTTTTCTTCTTGACTTCCTTGCAATTGTACTGTTTTCTGCCTATTTTTAAGATTAGCCTGTTAACATTGTTTCTTTACTGGTTTAAATTATTAAAACAAATATCTAAGAGAAAAAGAAAGAATATCGGATATGTAAAGATGAATGTAATTGTTAAATTTGTGATTTGTTAAAAGCTTATTTTCTGTTACGGACTCATTACTTGTGATAAATTTTGCAGGTTAAAATAATTTTCTAAAACTTTTTTTGTTATCATAAGAAAATGTAATTAAATATATTGCTACTTTATCATGAAATGCCTTTAATTTAATGAATTAATACTTATTTTGATTTATAATTCATTCATCTAGTTAACTTATTTAATTTTACGAAATTCGGTAGTTTTAGATATTTCTGTGTAAATAAAAAAGATGAATAAAACAGTAGAATCAACCAAGATTATAAAGTAATAAGAAATCTTCCCATGAAGAACTAAAGACAAAGCACAGTTGATAAAGATACAAATATTGAGATTATTGCAACAAAATGTTTTGATTTCAGATATTGGTTATTCTGAAGCTAATGCTTTTACCCTGCTGCTTTGGGAGAGGATTTTTTCTACCCTGTAGTTGATTGACCTTGAGTGATGGCAATGATTTGAACTCTCAATCTTCGGGTTCCAAGAATCTTGTCCGGTCATGTTTTGCATTGCATTTTAAGAGATTCCTTTTCGGACTAGCTATTAAGGCATTTTAACATCTGTCATCGTTGTTGAAGAGAGCCGCCGATTACTCCCTCTCAGGTACCATCGTGATGATACGAAGGACTTTCTTAATGTTATTTAAATACGGTTACTTTTCTCATGCCATTAATACATTTGAGAAACATTCCTTCCTGTTATATTGAAGGCCATTCGGATAGTTTCCAAGAACGTCATCGGTTGTCTCTAGTTGAGATGCAGATCTGTTTGACGCATGCACCGTAGCCGGTATATAACTAGTAGTGGTTTATGAGTTGGTGTCTTAGTTTTACACTCAGCGGCAGTTAAGTTACTTAGTTTTGTGTCCGGGGTATATGCAAACAGTAGCTGTAAGCTGCATAGTATCTAATGATGAAGTCCTGAGTCATCGCTTCGGCTTTTTTTTTTTATCCTCCTTCATTTTGGGATATGGTTTTTCTACCCAGTGGCGGAAGAGGCCAGTTGACCTTGAGTGACGGTGATTATTCGAACTCCCAATCTTTTGGCCTGAAGAAAAACTTCCGGTTCTGTTTCGCAATGCCTTTATCAACAATTCCAAAAGGGACTCCCTTTCGTGATAGTCATTAAGGCATTTCAACTTCTATCATCGTTGCTAAAAAGTACCACCGCAATTATTTATCTTTCCTATGACATCAGTTTCAGTGTCGCTGATGCTAAAACTAAAATTGGAACATTTTTATTTCATATATTTTTTTACTATTTTATTATTATATGTCTATTTCTATTTATTCAGTAGAAGGAGAAACAAAATCATATGAAGTAAAATTAAGAAAAGGGCATGCTCAGTCATCGAATGCTTAAGAAATGCATGGACTTATTTTGAGAAGAAAACGAACATAAACAACTAAAAATTAAAAGTATTGGAAAATTTTTGTGTATATAAAATCTTTAGGAAGATTGCTTCATAAATTTCAATAAATTAATAAATATTTAGCCTAAGCACGAATTATCTTATTATATTAAGAGATTGGTTACATGTTCTGCAGTTAGATTAGATTATCATGAGTAGCCAATGAAGAATTATTGAGTATTTAAGAAGAAAATTAAAAACTGCAATAGAACCTCTTTCTTTTATGACTACTATTAATGACATGTTTTTAGGTAAAGCATTATTTTCCCCTTTTAGACACAACATTAATTATATATCCACCCAGGAAACAAATTAAGAATCAATGCTATTCCATTCTATCGAGTGAGATTTTTAAGAAAATTGATTTACAGTACTAACTCCGTTATCCGGTAGTGCTGATGGTTGAATATATATACACTACACTCTCGGGAATCCGGCAGATATCAGACCAAAGCAACGCCGAATTACCGGAAACCCCGGATTACTGGAAAGTACATAATAGAAATGCATTTGAACAACCAAACCTGTGTATTAGTGTATAAATTTAATACAGTACATACAAATAAAGTGTCAAACATACAGAATAAACTAAAATTATAAAGAACGTACTGTTTTGTATGGAGTCTATATTATTCCACTGAAGTAGATGACATAAAATGTATAGCAGTGATTTGTTTGCCTGTGTAAAAACGCCAGATAACTGGTAAGGCGGAAAGGTAAAGTGCCGGATCACACTCCCACACAAAGGAAGCGCTGTCACCCCCCCCCCCCTTTTACGTCATACTTAGAATCAATACGATAACCTATTAAAACTTTAAAAGGAATGCTTTGCTTTTGCTAATCCTGATTAATTATTTCATTTTTAGGGAATATTTTAAATCTCAGTTTTGTTAAAGTAATATTACAGAGATTATCAGATACACTTGTAGGATTTTTCAATGCTGAAATGACGTAAGTGTTTCAAGAAAATGAGATATCATATTTATTCAAAGACTTCTAAATGAAGTGGAGTCCATTGAAAAACCATTGCAATCAATCCTTTAAATGTAGAAACTATTGCAAAAAAGGGAGCAAGAAACGAAAGTTCAGAGGAACTTTACAAATAATATTTCAATAACGGTAATGAGATTAATGCATTTTAAAGACATACAACTATTTTTTCCCAACCATTTCAGACTTGTAGTATTTTTTCAATATAAAGATAAGTGTTTTTTACATATATTTGCATCCTGTTTTTGAGAGTTAAAACTTTTTTTGAGGGATTAATTTTGAGAGAAGTGTAAAAAACATCGATTGTATTTTATATTTTTGAAAACATTAAAAGTATAAGAGGGATTCAGATATAATTGTTTTTTAAATTTGGTGTAAAAAAGCATGTTTCTATATCTTTAAAAATTTTAACTTATTAATCGCTTTAATTTGCTGTATTCAGGCTTTTGAAATTAGCATAGTACATTTACTTTTTCACAATCATCAATTAAATGCCTCTTTAAAGCTCATTGATCTTGAAAGAATTGCACTAGCCCTTAAAAACCCATTACGATTGAATAAACCCTAAATTACTTTATTTTATATATGACAAGATTAATTTTGTCTCTTGTCTCCCAAGAATTTTTTTTCTCCATCTTTCTGATTTTAAAAATCTTGTTTGATTTTTGTTCCATATCTTAAGCTCGTAATCACTTATTTAAAAAAAATTGCTCATGTGTAAATAAAGATATCATTTTACTTTACTATTTCGGATAAATTAAATCCTTTCTGTTTTACATACAGTGTGACTGTTCTTAACTGATAAGATGCTTGACCAAGATATTCCAATTGTATTAATAAAAAAAAAAGAAACCACTTGCATTTAGCAGTCTACTTTTTTTTTTATAAATGTTATGGGTAGTCTCATATGTTTTCTATATAATCATAATTCGTAAGAATAAAATTGCTCATTAACTGAGGGAATAATTCATGAAGTTTTTCATTTCAACGGTGCAGTAATAATCATATTAAAATAACCAGAAAAAAATACTGATGTTTACAGAATCCAGAATTTGAGTTAGAGAGTCCTATTTATATAGCCAGGCATAGTAAAATAAAGCTTATTTGAAAATCATATTTTCTAAGATATTCTCTAAGCATTCATCTTCGATATTTCAAATCTTAGTTTGCTGAACTTTAATGCTAATATGTAATTTGAATATAGATTAAATATTGCTCCTGTTTCAATTGGATATGTGAATAAGAGACGTTAAGTATGTAGAGATTGATTTTCATTAATGGTAATGTGGGAGATGTTATTTGTTCGAAGAAGTAAAAACTAGTAATTATAAGCATGCTAGAAATATGAATAATGCATAAGAAAGCTTACAATCGTGTTTATTGCACGACTTTGATGACAAGAAAATAATCAACAAATAATTGTTTATCCTTGAAATGGTAGAGATTTAAAAGAAAATTCTTTGACTCGAGAGAAAGTTCCTATAGTTTTCTTTTAAAGATAACTTTTCATTTTGGTGAAGAGTGTCTTTTTGGTATGATATATTTATCATTCATTTTGTTGGATCTTTCTCAATTTTAGAAGAATCACGAAGAAATCCAATGGGCTATGATTTAGTTTAAAATAAATCATGATATTCCACACAAGTTTGTAATAAGATACTGTACCCATCCCCCTCGTTTTACGCGGTACTTAAATTAACATGGTATTTTTAAGAAAAACAAATAATGAGAGTGGGGATTTTATTTGTTTATTTATTTTAAATTATACCTTTTATAAATCAAACCAATGACATATTTATGTAGTATTGGTTTATACATACACAAGTTCAATGAAAATAGCGCACCAATAGAAGGAAACGAGCAACAATGCAAAGTAGTTGAATGATCTCCGATCTGAAAATGATTAAAGTTTGGTGCCAATGTGCATGACAACATATCCTACAGTGGTGCTGTAATCAGCAAGTGGGTCCTATATAAACCGGCACATAGTGCTAGATTCATAAACGTAAAGATCACATTCCGACTCCAGGAAGACTTAAGAAAACGAAGAATGCTTAGTAGACGTGGGAGAAGACATTTCGCACAGTTAACCGAGTTTGAGTGGGGCCTGATCATCGGCATGAAATCCACAGGCTTGTTCACGTGTATTGTTGCTCTTAAATTGCATTCGATTGTTCAGAGTGGACTGTCAGAACATGATAACAGAAAACATGAACACGAGATGGTACCCACATGCGGAGAACCGGGTTTGGGGCTACTAGGAAGACGAAGATGAGGGAAGATTGTGCGGTAAGCATTCGTGGGTCCCACAAAGAATGTTCGACCATACAATCAGATGTAGGGCGGCCAGTTGATCCATAATCCATTTCTAGACGCCTTACGGAAGTGAATGTGCAATCCAAGTACTTTTTTCGGTTACTGCCTTTAACACCGATTCATCGGCGACTCCGTCTTCAGTGATACTAAGCCAGAGTGACGTGCTATGCCTCAGATAGGCAAAACGTAGTAAAAAGTGATGAATCGTGGTTCGTTTTGGGTTAGATTATAACCTTGTATGAGTGTGGAGGCTTCCTGCTGAACGGTACGATATCACCCACGTTGTCACGTGACACTCTGCTAGTGCAGCAAGTGAAATGGTCTGGGGAGCCATTGCCTATGATAGCTGACAATGCAAGGCAATGTTTGTCCGCATACAGCTCGATTAGCTCAAGACTTTTCCCTCTAGGTTCAGACACATCCAAGGTCAGCTCGCTCCCTGGACATGCCCTTTATAGAGCATTAGTGGGATAAGCTGAAGCGCCAGATGCCGATGTGTCACTCTATACATAATTTGAAGGAGGCTGTTCAAGATTTGAAGCCCCATCTACCTCAGAATGACATCCGACGTCTAGTTAACTAAATGCCAGGCCGTGTTACGGCATGTATTGCAGCAGGAGGCGGACCGACACGCTATTGAAGCTACATTATATTTGTCTAATTGTGCACATTGCATTTGTTTAATTATCTTGATTTTGGGATCAAGGGAATCTCTCATGTGTATGACTATGTGTATGAAATTTCATTTCAATCAAAAGCTTCCTTCTTAGTGCGCTGTTTCTAATATTCTTGAATATATAATTTACAACTTAACCTAAATTCTGCTTCCCAATTAATATTTGTTTTCAAGCCTTACATATTCGAATCTGATGGTTTCAATAGATATTATTTTCTCAGCAAAGGTTTAATAGATAGATTCAATAGATTCAAAGTTTCAATAGATATTATTTTCTCAGCAAAGATTTTTTTATCATCCTTAATATTCCAATCACATCATTTTCTCTCGTTTTTTGGTCACATTCCGAACTACTTCACTCGTTACCCTCTAAACGAAACCTGAAATAAAGACCGCTGAATTTGTTGTATAATGACAAGAACTACAGTCCAATTTCTTTAATTTTTAGACGATTTGTACTTGGTATGGACCTACGATTTTAAGCTATTTGATTTTAATCATGACCAAATAAAATATTTTAACATTTGAAAGTTTACCTGATTTCCGAATCGTTATATAAATAAAAATCGCCAAAAACAAATTTACTGTGATTAACAAAATAAAAAAGTAGCCAACATCTTAAATACTGAAGCAGAGCTTTTAAGAAACACTGGTGAATTTTCTGTCGAATAACGATCTTACACCTGCACAACTAAAAATGACAAATTCTAGTTCTTCATAGCTCTGAAGAAGTGTGCAGGTTTATGGTTTTTAGATTGTATCTGTTCTGAGGGTTATTTTTATTTAAAATCTCTTATTGTTCTTATTTGTAAGGGATATAGCTCTTTTTATGCTTTATATTTGTGAGAAATATTGTTCTTTTCTTATGCTTTTTAATATTTCTATTTGGAAGGAGCATTGTTAATTTGTGTGTATATTTCTTAATGTTTTTTGTACCAAGAAATATTGATTTGCGTTTCTATTTTCGTTTTCAAAAATAAATTTAAAAAACTTGAGGGTTAAAGTATGCCTAAAAATTAAAGAACTAATCCACTTTTCATGTAATGGACACAAGTAATGAGGATAATATCCTCGCTGGATCAAATAGCTTCATTACAGGTTTCAATAACCACATTTTCTAGTTTTATCATAATTATGTATCACTCTAACGTATATCTGCAAAATACTGCATTGGTTAATCCTTTTTCAATATTTATCATGCTAGAACAATTTCATCGGTTGTTAGTTTATATAAGGCGATTATAACAAATTATGTCAGCTCTTTATAGGGCTAATTTTTTCTAGTAATGGTATATTGCTATATTTTGAAGATTAAGATTGATTTAAGAATAGAAATTTGTTTAATTTACTAGTATTAGACAAAATTAATTTCATTTCTTAAGATAATTTTTGATACCAAAAGTATATTTACTATTTAAAGGTCCCTTTATGCGTTTTATTTCTTTTTATGTTGAAGCATATATTAAAAAAGATTTTTGAAATATTATTTTCGTAAAGATTAAAAAAATAATATATTAATAAGGTTTAATGAAATAATATATTCATAAAGATTTATAAAATAATATCTTCTACATCCCTAGATAACCTTCTTTGCCTAAAAACTGATGAAGTTAGTGGTAAGCATACTTCCCGCGCACTTGTGTCTAAGGGCTAATTATGTCTTTTTGTTTCATTTTCAAATCGAAGTTTCCCTTTTGAGTGTAACTGTATAATATAACATATATCAAATATTTTATTATATTAAATCAAGAAGGAAAGTTTGATTTTACTCAAAAGGTTAATACATCGTATGAGTAAAAAATAATTTTAAAATAATACATGATACCAATATTTAAAATAATACATGATGTTGCAGACCAGCAGTCCACTATTTTTATCAATAAATCAAATTATTTTAGTTTTAACTATTAACTAAATTTAATGTTCTTAAAATGATATATTCTTGCATATTAGTCATGTTTTTTTTAAAATCTTTGAAGTTGCGACATAAAAGCTTATACCTGCACATTGATAACTGTTACCACAAGAAATTACACTAAGTGGAATAAATACTTCTTTCTAATAAGTGTTCACTTTTGGATAAGATCATTTTCTATAAGTAAAAATATGTTATATTCATTTCTAATGAAATTAGTTGAGCAAAATATATATATAAATGTTTTTCATAGATTCCACCGTAATAACAACTTTCTAAAATCTTAAAATTCATATTTTCAAAAGCAATTAGAATTCTAACATTCACATGACAGATTTCAATAATTCATTATATGAGAAATAATTAAGATATTATTATGAATATAATGAATAGCATATTATATGTATCATGCCTAAATAGTAAGTTGTCGCAAAGTATAAATCTTGGAAAAAGTTCGGACCTTTGAATTTTCAGTAGAAGTATCATACCCTGTTTGGTAGAGCTGTAATCCCTCCCTGTTACATAACTCTTCTGTCAAATTAAATTATAAAATTAAAGCCTCTAACTTAAATTGTTAACACAGATATATCAGTTTTCTATCAAATAAAACAGTCACAGACTATGAGTCTATCTATCTATTTATTTTTTGTTATAAAGGGAAATTCTCTCTATCTCTATTTAGATACGCTTACTTACAGGTTTTACATAAATATCAAATATCATCGAGTCTGAGAATATAATTATGTAGTTACGACGATAGTTCACCTTTTACAGGGCAGAATTGGATCTTTGCTCCAGGAATATTAAATTAGATTCACATATGCATAACTATATTCTTCGTTCTATTCTAATCTTTCTTATACCTGCTTCCCTTCTAATAATTTTGGCATATCTTATACACCCATTATTCCCTATCACTTTATTACACTTCTTTAGTTTAACTAATTTGTCCAAGATCACGTTTCATTTGATTGAGTCAGGATTTTTATTTTTCGTAATTTAAATTATAAAGAGTACTCAAGATCCCATAGAAGAGCGCTGATAGCCCATCGTTGCAGAGAAGTTCATTTATATTCTATGTGTCTTAAATTTATAATGACAAATTATAATGTATAATAAAGGGAATTGCAACACGTTTAATTCGACTACGGTGTTTAAATCCTAGCATGACGCTGAAATAGGAAAAGTGGTCAGTTCAGATATCGACTATGTCATTATGGAATTATTCGAGTATGTTCAGAATTATAAAATATCTCGCTATAAGTCCCTTATATAGTTTAATTCGACGCTAATGAAAAAAACTTAATTAATTTAATAAACTTAAAGTGATTTAATAAAACAATTTTTGAAAAGAAAATAGGATTATCCTATACTGCATACGAGACAGCAAAGCTAATAGAAATAGATACTTTTTTTCATTAGTTTCTGTTTTTAAATATTTGGATGCAATAATGAAAGGTCATTTATCAAAGATTTAAATTACGTTTTCGGTGAAGCGTCTATAAAATAATAAATATTATTTTTTGATTTAAATAATAGTTAATTAAAATCAAATTAAAAAAAAATATTCTGGAAATTTTATTTATAAAAATTAAATACATTTCAACTCTAAAAAATATTACTTTATGATTTTGAAATACCTTTGCCTGTCCACGTTATGTCTATGTAAAAAAGAGCAATATAAAGGGGTACTGTTGAGTTTTAAATAATTAATAAGAAGTAACCCATATATCTGGATAAAATTTCATCCGCATGTTAATTGATCCTCGTGTGCAAAATGTTGTAAATTGTAGCTATAATATTGTTTTGTTGAAGTAACTACAGTATCGTAAAGTTTTAATTATAAATAAAAATAACTGCGATAGAAATTTAATTTTCTTACTTATTATTCTAAAGATGTGTGTGTGCGTGTGGGTGGTCATCATCTAGGGTTATACATTTCCCCCAGTGTTTCTTGACCTTTCGAATGTCTTCATCTGAGAACTCGGCTGATTGAACTCTATCTTCTCCTTACTGTGAGTTACTTCAATCTATGGCTTCCTGAAACCTAACAAATTTTCATTTATAGCTGTAATTTACAACGTTACGAAAACAAGGGTCAATTGATTTGTAGAATAAATTTATCCAAATATCTCGGTTATTTCTGAGTAAGAATTAAAACTTAACGATATTCTCTTGGCAATATTTCTGATACTACTTAGCAGATGAAAAACTCAAGAAATATTATCGACACTAATATCTCTATTAGTGTCGATTTAGTCAATTAATGTCTTTTTGTAGAAAGGACATCGATAATACATTTTCGCTTTATTAATCCATAGATTATTTTCTCAGTACTTTGTGATGATACATTGCTATACTCATCATTTTCATTCAAGACCTCTTGAAGAATAATGGTTATCGCTTCCGGAACAATGAATTTATCGTATGAAACCAGAGAATTCTGACTGAATGACGTAAAGATATACTGTTGTTCATATCAATAACTTTTCTTCTGGAAGACTGTATGCGTGTCACATAAAATACTTACTATTTGAATCAAACTATATATTGTAAATTAATAAAATTATTAATCTTTTTCAGTATAAATCATCAACGAATCATGTTATAAAACTAATTAGTTATTGGAAAAGAAGTAACTCATATTTCTTTTTAAATTGCGCTGGTTTGTTTGATGATGAAGAAATGACATATTTATATTGATCCAAAATAAATTTTTAAGACTTAAAGTTCTGACATTATTCTTTCCAAATAAACATACAATGTGTTTGACAGATAAATTATGGGGAATATAGGGATGAATTCGGTTCTTTTTTTAGAGCATACGAAATTCAACAAAATGAAAAGGCACAATTTCGGAAAAAAGCATTTTTAAGGAATATTTAAATTATTTCCAATCGCTGAGATGTCCCCATGAAGCTTATATTACATTTTTATACTTTATAACAGTTATTTTACGATAACATAACGCGGTTCACAATATCACTCTTTATAAATGTTTGACTTTTCATGGAAGTGTAGCAGTATTCAGCGAATAAACGCCCTGTGGGCTTTTCCGAAAAACTGCTATTTTGCTTATATTGATTTTATGGATTCAAGACCAGAGTGCTACGAAATATAAAAATTGAAACTTTTTATGTACTTATGTCACTTTCCTTATAAAAGTAAGCTATGAATTGTGACACATGGGTCAGATAGGCATTTTATTTTTTCAAACTAATCCTTTCTTTTGTTTACGTTGAGAGTTTTTGAATTTCTATAAGCAAAAACGTTTTGAGAAAATATTTTTTAAAAATTACTGATTTAAAATAAGGTTTGTTTCTTTCTTTTTCATTTGAACCTAAAAGTGGTTTGAAACCACATCCCAGATTAATGTGTTAAATTAGAGAGTTATTATTATTATTATTATATATATATATATATATATATATATATATATCAATCCTAAAAATCAATAAAAATTTCGAGTATTGCTTACAATGCAAGCAAATTGTTTCTATTCCAGCTTTCTTAAAACGAATGGGGATTTAATCTTTCATTAAATAAACAAAAGAAAAGAATAATGGAATCTAGAAAATGGTACGAATTTCCGCAAGAAGTAAGTACTTTTTTTCCAAAAAAAAAAATAATAATAATAATGATGATCGGCCTAGAAAGATTGAACATCCCACCGTCCATACAATTTACAGAACAAAAAAAAAACACCGTAAAAATATTTGTGTCATATTATCGTAACTTCACTAATGATCAAGGAAAAAATTCCATCGCTTGATAGAAGATTTGATGATGTTCGTAAAAAGAGAAATGTATGACAAAAGTCACAATTGTTCATAATAATAATAACAAAAAGTTACATGGGAAATAAAGGAATAAATGAAACTTTTTTGTGATCTATTTTAGTAAAGTATCCAAGATTCAGCAAAAATAGTAGAAATTCTTATTGCTTCGTTAAAATATAAGGATATTGTTAAGCCTTTTTTTCACTTAAAAAGTTAACTTTTTGAGTAAGGCAAGTAATGTGATCATAAAAACAAACAGGTAATGAGTAGAGGTTATCAAATGTTTCATTAAAATATAAGAGTATTAAGAATCTTCTTAAATCTTTCTTTTTCACTTATAAAAGTATCTCTTTGTGTAGGATAAGCAATGCGATCATAAAAAGAAACAGATAATTAGTAAGTACAGGACTAATATACAATGATAATCCGATATATCATCAATTTATCTTTTTAGATTATACTTTTTATATACCCATTAGTTTCGTAAGCAAGATGAAACGTTTTTCTTCTCGTTCACATTTTTTCGTTACTCATCAATTATATCACTTAATATTCCTCATAAATTATTTATAATTCGATGGAATTTTAAAAACTCTTTAAAAGGCTAAAAGATGCTTTTGAAAACTTATCACTATTTGTCTAATTCATTTCTAGGGTTCACTTCCAAAATAAAGTATTAGGAAAAAGTTAGTTTTTCAGTTTTTGTGAAATTTCGATGTTTAACAAGAGGAAAAGATTACAAACTGCGATAACTTTTTCCAAACAATGAAATATAATACATTTAAAAAAGCAGGTCCAAAGGTCTTCCTGTAATGAAATTGTGTTAGTTGTTGGTTATGATAATGAAAAAGGTTTCTGTTTTAGACAAGTATCAATCGTTACTCTATGAAATATAATGAGCAAAAAAGATATCACTCTATGAAAATTTATTAGATGTAATCACAAAAAAAGACTTAATTTTATTTTCAAATTTAAAAAAAAAAGAACTAAAAAAGCAATTAAAATCTCTTGTAAATTAAAATATAGTCAAGTCTCTCTCTCTCTCTCTCTCTCTCTCTCTCTCTCTCTCTCTCTTCATTGTATTTATAAACCTTTTTTAAATAAAATGTACTTAACATAAAATTCAGAAATAACGTTTATTATTTCAATAAGTAAAATTAATTTAAATCTACTTTGATGTCTTAAACCAAAACAGAGGGAAATAGTAGATGAAAAAGAGTATAAAAGTTCTATTGATTACAATTTTTTAATATATAAAGTACTATTATGTAGTGATATTTAATTCATTTAACTCATGATTTCATTATTGACTCACTTCAAATAAATATAAATAATGAAATTTATATAAATTTCAAAAATTGAAAAAATAGAATGAAATACTCATTATCTTATGATACATTATTTTTGCTCTTTCCTAAAAGATTAGAAATCTCTAAGAATGCAAGAAAAAAAAATTAAAAATCAAGAAATCCATTCATGAAGCTATCTTAATTAAATGAGGAAAATATAATCAAAATGTTCAAACTTCCCCTCATTACAATTTTAAAAAAATAATCTGTGTCAAGTTGTACTTTTCACCATTTTACGATGCTAACTTTTTTTGTCCAATGGTAAGGTCATTGCCCTATAATACGAGGTTTCAGCTTCTTTTCTTGCACACAAAATAGCAAGCTCACCTAGCAGTTTGACAGTTGTCTGTTTACAAACAACCAGATTTAATTAATGTCAGTTACTCACGGAAAAGAGGAATTTCTCGCATCTTTCTCTGATTGGAAATTTCCCACCCATGATGAAAGATTAAACTCTAGTAAATGTGTTGGGGTGATTAATTGTTTAACACACCCAGAGCTTTGTTACTATGATAATGATTTTTCCTTAACATGCCTTGTGAGAAAAATAGACTCCGTGGAAGAATTATTTGTCGAATAAGGTATTTTTTGCATTTCATATTTGTGGAATAAACAAAACCTGCGATTTATTTTAACAAAGCGTACATTAGTTTTAAAGTTAAGTTTCTTTAATTTAAAGACGAAATTAGTTAGATTCTTCATTTTTATATAGCGTTAAAATTGCTGAGAATATACTAATAAGAGTTAAGCCATAGGAATATCTGGTTAGATAAATATACAATGGAGTGTATATTATAGCACATTCTATTTTCATTAAACTAATTTAATTAATTAATTAATTAAATTTCTATTTTGATTATAATTTCAAATGCAAAGTGTTATGCAACTGAGAAGTAAGTCATTTATCAATCGTATATTCTCTGAAATGAAATATATATTGTATATTATTACACTAAAAAAAGTGTTAATTTCCTTTTAATTAGTAAAAAAGATATTCAGTCCTTAACTGTGTTAAGTAATGCTTTACTTGTTAGAAAAATATTCTTTTATTATTTCCTGTCTTTCATATACGTTATGCAATTTTAAGTTATATTTTTTTCTGTAAATATCTTCACTGATTATAGTTAAATTAACGAACACATTTATTTACATTTTTTTAACTCGTTCTTTTCTCTTTTTAGCATAAAATTTCATCACAACTTCCTTTTAAAACAAAAAAAAATCTACTTTTTTGTAACTTTAAAAATCTCAAGGCCTTAACACTAATTATTTTTCTACAAAACATTATGTAATTTTTTTTCGTGTGTTAAATAAAAAAAAATTAAATTTAAATTAGGCGTTACCGGAATATTTTTTGAATAAAATAAGCGTCTTAAAAGTACTTTTTAGGACGTTATTACTGATCTAAAGAGAATTTTTGGTTATAACCTTCACAAATTTTTTACGTATCTGATTTTTATATTATTTCGATTTTAATTAATATGGGCATATTAATATATTTTAAGAGTTTTTGCTTATATTAGGCTGTTTCTTTATAATTACATTTTTAATTTTTTGGGGAGACTTAAACTTAATTTTTATTTTTACATCTTAACTTTCGCAGTAATTAATAGCATTTCTTTATAACACAATGTGAAATTTTTTATTTCCTAATCACCATGTATCATAAAAGCTATGTCAGTTTTGTTTTTAACTTTACTTTCCCCGTATGTAAAACGGACATTTTTTTTTTTTTAAATTTTAATCTACTTTTTAAAGATTTATAAAAAGTGGAGATGTTTAGTAACTTTTTTTCTTGTTATTATGTCATTTATTTAGATATTTAAACATACATTCCTTTACATACATATACACAAATTCACTCTCCTACTCTGTCTGCCATTATAACTATAATGCATCTAGTTTTTTCATAAATTTGCTTAAAACTCATACTACATTTAACCTCTTCAGAAACGATTTTTTATAATGAGAAAAAAAATAACTTAATCTTTTGTTTGATTATGATTTATTCATTTTATAATTATAAGAATTTCAAAAGTTTAAAAGGGCTGGACATTAAAAATGCACAAAAAATTATAACGTCCATATTTGTCCAAGCAAAGAGTTAATAGTTATTTATAAGTGAAATGATTTCTCATACATTCTGGGCTTACGGGTTCTTCTCATTTCTTACAAATGTATCAAAGTCACCTTGCACAATTTTTGTTCTGACATCTTAGAGAGGATGTTTCATTTCTCTTTTTTAAGATAATGACATATATTCTGTCCAGTTTGATTTTAGAATAAACTTAAGAGCAGATTTTGGATTTTTTGGTGGTTGTTCACTCATACAGAACTTGATATAGATCTAAGTTGATTTTTAGCTTTTTTTTATCAATTTGGTAGCTTTATATTCTAGAGGAGACGTTTTTTATATGTAGATGAATAAAAGAAATCCATCAATTAACTATGGGTTCGTTTGAAAAGTGAGAAGTATACCAAATTGCAGGTCGTTGATGTTGCCTCATATCTAGGCTTTTATGGTCATTTTCTAAAAAACGTTTCTTTTTTGAACGATGATATTGAACGCTTTCATCAAAATCCGAACATTATTCTGCACTTCTAAGTGATATGAATAGATCACACTGACCTTTCGAATAAGGTAATATTTCTAAATCTTCAATGTATGAGCTTTCATTATTTTGCCTTTCTGTAATAATTTAGATCTCAGTTAAGTCTCACTTCCATTTTCGTTGCAACTTAGGCACATGACCTAGGCAAAAAAATTTGTAAACGGTTACATAAAATGTCAAATTATTTTACTTATGGTTTCACTTAAATAGAAACACCACCTGAACGATAACTGTGCATATATATGTGTATATTTGTAAGTTTCTCATAAAAAAAAAAAAAGTGTAATTTTCTTTTTCCACAAATTAAAAAACTAAATATATTTAACATATATGGTAATATTTTTATCAAATATTAACGATTTATTCAATTAATTCAACAAACCACACTGAAAATTGAAATACTAATTTAAACTATTTTCATATTCCTAACAGTACACCATAAATCAATGCAGCCAAACCGTAAGATTTGTATTTTTCTTATTTAGAGATTCTGTAGTGAATAATTTACTATCGAATTTTTGTTATTTTTATTTAAAGATTGTAATTATATTTATAAAAAGCTATATGTCCACATTTGTGGCCAAGGGCGTACGGGCATTAATATACGAATAGTAATGTTATAGTGAGATCATCAATACTCTGAGATTTATATAGAATAATACCGAGAAGAAACGTGTTAACATATTAGAAAGCAATTTTTAAATAATAACTGAAACAATACAGCTCGCATCAAAAGTTACCACACAAAGTATATTATACGGGATTCAAGGGTCCAATAAAAGGCTACAGAAAAGTCTGGATAGCAGCGTTGTGAGGATGATGAATTTAAAGGTTCTAAATATCTTCTAACGATCCAGCTAGAATACAGTAGACCCCGACAATCGAAGGAAAGAAGGAAATACGGACAAATTTATTAGGGGATTCAGGATCGAATAGACGGCAGCTGGTGGGGGACACATGAAAAAACTCTCTCTCCTTTTACAAGCCTGTATTTATCTTGCAATTTTCAAATGTATGTATATTTTTCCATTTCAAAATTTGTACTCGAACTTTAACCCACTTTCTACTAACCGATCGAGCTGAAATTTTGCATAAACATGTAACTCCGATAGAATATAATACTGTGGTATTCTCAAGCAGTGATGAACTTAGAGGGAGTCGGGGGGCAGCCTTTTAATTAACGTCGTCCAATTTGAGATGATTGATTGATTGATTGATTGATTGATTGATTGATTGATTGATTGA
>BMAW01076940.1:74910-89917 GCA_019974015.1 Nephila pilipes | reverse complement strand
TTTTTTTTTTTTTGTTCACGAGTTTGTGAACGCTTTTTATATTGTGCCATTTAGCTTATTATGCATCTTATTTCTGCAAGAAAATTCCTACTGTTAGTTTTTTTTATTTCTGTCACGTACATTTTCTGCGTTGTTAATACATTGTGAGCTTTACTTACCTTTGATTTCGAAATAATGTAATATCTTAAGTTCTTTTGTCAATAAACGCTGAGTGCGGGGGTGATTGTCTCCCGGGGGCGGATTTTAGCTCTAAACCCCTTGGATAAGCTCGGTTCCCTTGTGCACTCTGCCAAAAGCCCTTTTGTTGTTTCTAGTGTGACATTAATGAAACTAAATGGACTATATATCACTTTTGCACAATATTACAATTCTCGCAAGCTCTCGACATCAAGAAGAGTACTTCATGTCTAATAAACCAAATAAGATCAAGCACACAAGACAAGAGTAGCACGTCACAACTTGTTTGAACTACCATTGTAATGTATTAGCATTTCCTTCGTGCTGTGTTCAATACAAAAATATTTACTTAAAATAATGATCAATGTTTAAATTGGACAAAATGCATTATCGGAAGTTTATATCATCTACACAGGTTCCTAATGTGTATTAAAAAAATTAAATACATGCTTTAATAGTTAAAGATTTTATCCAAAGATAAATTACTCTCTCTAAAACTATATAAACATGCGATAATCCGGAAAGCCGATTGTCCCGAAAGCACCGAATCAAAAATAGCTTATTATACTTAGAATTTTTAAATCTCCTTTTGCCGATATATTTCTTAAGAAATTCATTCTATAGGATCCTAACATACTTTTGAATTGAAAAAGAATATCTTTAAGAGTTAGATATGCTTTCTTGTATCTGCTTAAATTCAAAAATGCTTCGCTGTATTATTCCATTAGTATTTAAGACAAATGAAATAGAGAATGGGAAAATAATAGTGTTGAAATAGAGGAAGGAAAAATAAAGGTTGATATAGAAAACGGAAATAAAAGGTAATAAAATAAATAGTAGGCATTTTTCAGAAAGACAGCTTTTCACGAACATCTGGATTTAACAACCAATTATTTTGGTCCATTCGAATTCGCTTCGAGTAATGCCAATGGTACGAAATAAAAACAAAAAATATTTTTGAAGGAATAAGGGTAAAATAGTTAAGTATACTTCAGAGACGAGTTTTTTTTTTTTTTTTTTTTTTTTTTTTTTTTTTTCTTATAAATTTAGTATATAATAACACATCTAAAACACAATTCCTAATCTGACACTTTCCTTTGCTTTGTAAACAACTTTTTAAAGTTTTCACACAAATAAGTGTATAATCAAATTGAGCTTTTGTTTTCAATTTCCTTCGAAAAGGTTTGTGGGTGTTGGTGTAAAAGTATTCTAGTACTTTCTTGATGCATTTTATGTGAGTCGTAGCTTACAGTAACCATAAAACTACATTTTTTAAATTCAAATTTGGAAGACGAACCGAACAATTTTTACTAAAGTAAACACGCCTCATTCCAGATGATTTAAGAATAAAACATATAGTTTTATTAGTTTTACTGAACACATTTTCCTAATTTTTTATATAGACTATAAAATATAGAAGAACTGAGATCTCTGAATGTAAGTTGCTTACTTTATTTTATTTACATTGTAAATAATAAAACAAGAAATATTTATGACTAAGTGGAATGACTCAGAGTTCTTATAAGAATTTATAATAACATTATAGAAGAAAATAACATAAACTAAGCACATAGAAGGCTTCTTTTATTCACTACTTCACTGAAAATCTGGAGAAACTACTCATCTTTAGACAAATTAAAAACGCGTAAAATGAAATTTTAGAAAAAAAAAATTTTACTTAATTAGAGGTCTAAAATTGTGCATAAATACATAAAGATTAGTTGTTCTTTTAACGTCATAATGATAAAATATGTCTTTGAATTATAAGTCCTTTTGTTACTTTATTACATTAAAGTTAAGCATTTAATTAAATTTTGAAAGATTTTATATTTGCTATAAGTGTAGTATTTCTATGAGTGAGACAGGTTGTGGTAGACTAGAGGTCATGGTCAAGAGCTCATGATCGGCGTTTCTATTAAATCATGGGTTCCATTTCTAATATCTTAAAGACCCTTCGTGTAGCGGGGCAGTTACATGTTAATTCTATTAAGGTTCAATGTCCTCCCATTGGCATTGTAAAGATTCTCACTCTCATTTCTTTTTAACTAACCTCTTCGGATGCTTTATTGCGATGGTTGATAAGAGATTCTCGCTTTGTGAAAGAATCCTGATGTATGTAAATAAAAATCCTTTAAGAATCCTGATGTATGTATGAAAATCCTTAAAAAATCCTGATGTATGTTTGAAAATCCTGAAAGAATACTGATGTATGTATGAAAATCCTGAAAGAATACTGATGTATGCATGAAAATCCTGAAAGAATCTTGATGTAAGTATGTTTTTCAAGAATTGTAGATAATAATAGAGAGGAGGAGATAGAGGAGTTAGAGGGATTCATAGGAACACTATGTTGATTCGAGCAATTGTAAGAAATTATACTATACACATAAAAATATATTCTCTTGACTTGTATTCAGTGATTTGAAATCGTCTGTTTATCAGAGAAGTAGTATTACTCATTGAAATATTTGAATAAGGACGCGATTAGTTAACAACTCTACATTAATTATTTATTTTGACTTTGGTTGTTCAAGAATGAATAAATTAGATGTAGAATTTTGGCTGGTTATTATTTCGTCATTGTGTCTATTAATCATTCCAAAGACAATTCGTTACTATGTGGTGTGGAAATTTGGAGAGGGGTGTCAACTGAGGTGTCGTCTTCGTTATTGATTACGAGATCAAAGATTACGAGGTCCGTCGCCAATAGCATCGCGTTACTTTTGAGTGGGACGTTAATAGTAATCAATCTATGAATTGGACAAACTGAGTGTAAGAGTTAATGTATATCATGAAATATTTAATAAATTCTAGTCGTATACATATCTAATTCCTTTTTTCTCGATTAGTGTTGTAGAAGCATGGAAAATATTCAATACTTAAAATATAAAAATTCAAAAAGAAAATGCCTGTGTAGATATGATTGGTAGCTATATGCTAAGGAATTACGGAAATTAAAATACATTAAAAATTTTATAATTGGGGATATTAGTTCTGAGAGCCTAAAAATAAGTTTACTTAGCTATCACAAAAAGGTAAAAATTTTTTTTTTATCACAGACTTGTTATAGGTGCGTCATATGATGAGCTCATACATGGCACTACGAATGTTTTTGCATTATGCTTTTTTCTTTCACGAGAGAGCAGTTAGTTCTGAGCCACTGACATGAAAGGCAGCTACCCCATTGGCTTGCTGCTAAGGTTAAATCACACCTCCATAGCTCGCATTTGA
Organism: Nephila pilipes; assembly: GCA_019974015.1. Taxonomy (NCBI): domain Eukaryota; kingdom Metazoa; phylum Arthropoda; class Arachnida; order Araneae; family Nephilidae; genus Nephila; species Nephila pilipes. The sequence continues at coordinate 86,509 of BMAW01076940.1, read as the reverse complement.
CAAAAAGTTTTTAAACTCTCTCTCTACTCTTGAAATATTAATTCTTCTGAAGTATTTTTTTAAATATAATTTAAGTCTTTAAATATTAATGTAATTTCTTAAATCAAAAATGTTTTTCCTAAATTCTACACCTCTCTTTTTTATTAAAATTCAAAAACAAAACGCCTCTCTGGGCCAAAGTCAGTTCAAAACAGTCATTCTCATCAGATATGAAGATGAAGAGCAGAAAGTATCATGTGCTCCAGATAAAATTTTGTCAACTTATAGTTCTGAGTCAGGCTTCGAGTCGAAACGTAGGTAAAGATCGACAAGGCGAAAATACACATCGCTGGATGTGGTTACAGTTTGTGCTGAGAGAGAAAAAGAGAGATGAGTAACTCGTCTCATTAAATTCTTCCAGACACAAACTGATTAAAGTCATGGTCTTGGAGTTCAATTTAAATCAGTTGTAAATATTGCACGAATTTTAATTCTTTTATTAAATAAACATATTATTCGGAAAATGTGATCATTGGTTTTACAGTAAAAAATCCCCTCATATATACATCCTTATACATCAATATATATTATCCCCCCATATATATGAAATGATTTAACTTAATTCCCTTTAATTTCTCACTTAAATAATTTAGTTCACTAAATTTTCCCATTCTCTCCTTTAAACCACAATGTTCATTCGTATTTCCTGATACAATTCCTTGTTATTTTTAATTAATTTAATCACGCGTTCTAAAAACTTCGCTGACACTGCTCTCTTCCCACGGAACAGACCTGTAGGGATGATCCCTGCCAGCCTTTAAGTCAATACTTATCTTCCCTGGAAGTCCCTCCATTCAGACCATGTGGACTCTGACGTTTAATTGAATTTTCCCTGATATAAATAGCAAAACATAGAGAAAAACGCGCTTCATACACGCGCTGCTCTTCTCATACGCTCGTCCTCTCTACGATGATCATCTGTGAATTGTATGGTAATTTCGCTTCGGCTGAATTCCGACTAAAATCTGCTACAATATGGAAATAAAAGTATTTCGGCCATGTATTGAATGATTCATTAATATTGAACAAACGTTAAAATAAATACGTTACATATATAAACCGATACTTCCCAGCATTATATCTTACACCAAGCAATATTTTAACCTTTGATAACTGAACCATGAATCATCAAACAATAGTCAAATCAATATCTGAATTAAATGCATTTTTATGAATCTATTCTAAGTCTTTTTATGTGATACTTATCATTGATTTGAATTTTTTTTTTTTTTTTTTTTTTTTAACTTTTTCAGTGAACGACATTTCAATTGTAAAAGATTTAATCGTAAATTTAGAACGAAGCTCTTGAAAGACTATAAAACATTTCAGCAAATATACTTTCTGATATGCTTTATATTGGTCAAATTACATAGACTAAATAGGAAGATAAATTTGAATGAGTCTTTTATTAAAGATTTTATCCCTTTGTAGTTTAAAATTATTAAAAAGAGATGCAAACCTTTAAATATATAAATAATTCATCAATGATTAAATACCATTAAAATGTGGTAAGATGGACAAACGGATGGAACATTAATATTAGTGTGTTTTAAAAATAATTCACAAGTATTCTACATATTTCTAAATTGCTGTATAATACGAATAATGAAAATAATGAATAATGAATGAATTTGATACGCCTTTTAATAAGTAGTAAATAGAAAACACTTTTCGAAATAAAATTAATCATATTCATTCATACATGATTGATTCTAATGAAGTTTCAGAACTTATTCAAATCGTTACATATTATTTTGAAAAACACTTTTATATGCATAATTTTTGCTTAAATGAAAAAGTAACAAGATTTATGTTTCTGGTTGTTTCAAGCAATACCTTACAAATTTCTTTTTAGTGAAAAGTTAGCATGTATCTTGAGAATGGTGTTAAATCGGGTTTTTTTTTTTTATTCTAGTGTATTTGTGATATTAGTTTTTAGCTTTCATACGAAGAAAACTTAAAGAATGCAGGTTATTTACTCTCAATTCTGAGAATGGTGCGTGTATAAGAGAGATTTTTTTGTGTGGATATTTTTATTGTGGTAATGGAATAATTGATAATCGTTACTTTTAATTAATCACGATGTTTATTAAAAGAATATTGAGTATTTTATTGAGTAAGCCATGGCAAAAGCACGTCGCCGAGGTTGTATGTCTCAAGCGTCAAGAGTCATTAGAGAAAAAGAACCATTCCTGAGAAAAAAGGGAATTCCCCTAATTCAAGCTAATACAGCAGTTTAACTGGAAGTCGGAAAGCTAACTGTTGAACAAAATACGAATTACTTTTTTAGAGTAGAAGTTACAATTGATTGAAGGTAGAGATCAAAGTAGTTTTAATATTTAAAATATTGGCATTAAGAGAATTTAATTTTAAAAAAAAAGAAAGGATAAATTTAATTGATCACAAAAATAATTTTTTTTATTTCGGATAAAATTATACAGAGAAAACAATATCATCCTTTTAAAATAAGCTTTGAACAATTCATTGCATTTTTGCGTCGGGTTGGTTGATGTGAGACTAACATAAATCTTTTAAAATTCTGTGCGAATTTGAAGTAATTTGCATTCTGTATAACACCTGCGGCTCAGCTTTACTCATTCTATTTTGCATATACAATCAATATTTGAGTAGTACGTGTTCTCTTTTTTCAGGATGAAATGGACCCTTTCTTCGCAGTTCTTGTGGCAACGGATTTCCTTATTTGCGCCCTGAATGTAAGTTAAGAAAAGGCTTCTTTATGCCGCTATTGTTTTTCTTATTTTTCAGCTAGTCATTGCCATAGAGCTTCTATTTTCTTTTGAAGAAACATCTCTTTATCAAAGCAGGTAATTTTTCAAAACTTTACCCTCACTACTGTTTTAGTAAACAGATTTTATAAATCTTTGGAAAGAACGTTAAAAAGCAAAGGTAAAAAACAACTTTATGATCATTTTAGATCGGATTAATTCAGCGTGGAAACAAAAATCATATTTAATCTTATAAAATTATCTTTATTTTCCTTCTAATAACTAAATTTAATACTTATTAGTCCACTTTTATACAAAATTATTTACATGTCCTGTAAGATATTTTTTCACTCAATGTATTTTGTTACTGGATGCCTTATAAATATTTTATACGATTAATATATTTGTTTCGAAAGTATTAATTATTCTTTCGCCTTTCAATAAATTTTACATCAAATTTTGTGATGAAGAAATCATCTATCATGGAATATATTATTTTTGTTAACTGATATTCATAATAAATAATCCCAAAAATACTGTAGTTGAGAATTACATCAATAAATCTTGTTTTAAATGTATTATGTTGAACCTAACTAAAATGAAAAATAACGAAACACTCCCTTTGAGAAATTTCTTTTCATAAGAATCCTTGTTATCCTATTATAATTAAATCCTTGTTATCCTATCATAAAATACATCATAAATGAATATCAAAAAGCGATTAGTAATTAGCATTGAGCATGGATTTGAGAAATATTATTGGGAATTATCTCATACATATTTTAAAACTTTTAAAAGGTTTATGAAGTTAATTTGAATAACTTAATACTTTGGTTAGTGAACATAAATTTCTGAACTCAAATCTATTGTTAGAAAGAATTTGTACATAATATTTTATCAATAATTTTGAGTTGTATAATACGTAATTTTTTATTTTATTATAATTTAGTCATTCTTGCATCAACTTATCAAAATAACTGCAAATTGTAATTTTAATGTACATCGAAAAATAGAAGAGAAACTTAGAAATTGAGAGTTCTATTTAGCATATTCCTTAACTTAAGTAATAATCCTCTAAATAATAAAAATATAACTTGTATCATACCATAATTTACCTTTTAACTTTCAACATAAAGCTTGTTCTATCAGTATTATTAAAATAAAAGGGTAATTTTGCATAGATCTGCAATAAGTCTAAAGCTTTCATTTCAAATGTAAAGAAAACAAATTATGTCTCGAACGAGTATGTTCATTTACGAAATCATGTAAGAAAGAAATGAAGGAATATTATGATTAAGGTGCTCGTGACTCGATAATCCGGTTTTTAAAACATTATATACAAGTATAACGAATAAATAACATTTGTTAAGGAAATAAAAACTTCTAAATAAAGATTTATTACAAAAAATTTATTTGATATCTATTTTTGAATTCAAACCTTGAAATTACTTTTTTTTTTTTTTTTTTTGTAAATCATGTACTCTGATGTGCCAAAAGTCATAGGATAGCATATGAAATGCAGACATAATAGACAATAGATGACAGTTGCATCGTGTAAGAAATGTTTAATTGGGCAGTACAATGTCAGGGCCTTCATTTGTAAATCAAGTAACTCATGTGAAACGTTTTCTGAAGTTATGACTGCATAGGAGGAATTAACTAACTTTGAACAAGGGATTCTAGTTGGAGCTAAACACATAAGGAATCCCATTTTGGAAAATGTTAAGCAATTCATCATTCCTCGCTATATTGTATCAATACTGTTGTTGAGCATATGTATAATTTCAAGCATTATCTCCCATCATGCGCAACGCAGTGACAGAACGCATGTTCTTAACAACCAAGACTATCGACGTCTACATAGAGTAGTCAGTGTTACTTGACAAGCAATATTGTTTCAAATAGTAGCTACAATCGATGTGGGATGTACGAGAGATATGCCCTTGACGACAGTGCAGTTAAATCTGGTGTTGGTGGAATATGGCAGCAGACCGACTTGAGTGCTTTTATTAACAACATGCCACCGGCTGCAGCGCCTCTTCTAGGCTCGTTAACATATCTGTTGGGAAACAGGTGACTGAAAAACCGTTGCTTGATCAGATCAGTCACATTCCAGTCGTTAAGAGTTGATGATAAGAATCGAGTGTGGTGCAGGCATGGACCTATGTAGTCAACAAAACGCTTTGCTAGCAGGTGGCAATTCCATAATGGTGTGTGCTGGATCATCTGGTCAAACTGAACTAATCGTTGATTGGAAATGGTTATGTTCAACTACTTGCAGACCATTTGCAGCCATTCATAAACTTCATGTACCTAAATAATGATAGAATATCCCATGACGACAATGAACCATGTCGCCGGGTCAAATTCATTCTCGATTGATTTGAAGAACATTCCGAACAATTCCAGCAAATGATTAGGTCACTTAAATAACCAGACATGAATTCCATGGAACATATATGGGGCATGATTAAAAGATCAGTTCGTGCACATTATCCTGCACCAGTACACTTTCCAAAGTATAGAAGGTTGTAGAGGCAGCATGTCTGAATATTTCTTCAAGGGACTTTTGGTTGAGACAATGCCGCTTCAAGTTAATATACCTCTTAAGACAAAGGAGGTCACTCACGATATTTGTTGGTATCCCATTACTTTCGGCAATTCAGTGTACTTCAGTAAGATGTGTCCACTCTCAGTCAAATGTTTTTATTTTTAAAAAGTAGAGTAATATTTCTCAATAATTTCTTCCGAATAACGGAAGAATGATGTGATAATACTCTAAATAACGAGATAAAACTTTTACAAATAAAGATTCGAATGGTAAATAGAATGGAATATTCTTTCGTAAAATAGTAATTAATTTTTAAACCAGTTTGTATTTTTAAGATATATATGTGTTTGAAAGGTTGATGTTAAGATGAGCTTGACCAAATTGATTTTGAAATATCTAGTAAACGAACTAAATTTTGAGTTTGATTTTAGTTATAAGATATAATTTTAGTAATAAAACTTTTTAAAACGACTTTCAGATGTAACTATGTCTTTCAGAAAAAAAGCAAAAAAAATGAAGGAATTATTTCGAGCACTTTCATGATAAAGGACACAAATACATAATGTTTATAGTGATCATGGAAATTTACAACTCTGAATTACTTAGTTTTAAAAAATCAATAAATATAGAAGAAAGAACAATAATCGTCACATTTTATACAATTTGCTTGCATTTTGTTTGTTGCATAAATAATGTACTACTTTAAATACCTATATATCTGATAGAAGAGTCGTTTTATTAAAAAATGAAATAAAATGAAAGAAAAATATTATTTAAAATTATTTTTTTCATAAAAATTGATAAATGGCATTTTTTATGTAAGAAGGAAATCAGTGGCTTCCTAGATTTTTCACTTTTATTTTTACTATTTAATAATTTATTTAAGGGACATAATTCGAAAAAATATTTCGATTTTTTTTAATGAATATTCAAAATATAGATTCCAACTTGAAGTATTCATCAGAAGCTTGTGAATAAACACGCATCTAGAAAATCTGTAATTTCATCCTTTACAAATCTTTTAAAAATCGGGCGTATAACCCCTTCTTCTAATAATGTAACATAGTGCTCCAAATTATAATTTTTCCGATTCTTAGATTGTATTTAAATAATATTTTACCTTCCTCTTATTATTATTTCTCTTTATTAAGTTTTATTTTACCAAAACATAATATTTTACTAGAACATTTATGACGGATAAATTAGAAACTTCATAATCACTCGTACTCTATTTAGGAACAATTCATATACCTCTTTAACATTTATTTTCTGTTACGAGTTCTGTTTCTTCAAAATATTTGATTTACTTACTCATAAGAAATTCGAATCATGCGAAGAATATTCGTAGCCCTCTTCTTATTTGAGTGGCCGCGGCAGCCTAGTGGTCATGGTCGCGGAATCGCGGTTGGTGGTTTTCGTCAAGTGGAGGGCTCGAGTCTTGCGTAACTAAAGACCCGCCGTGTAGCCGAGGCTGATGCACGTTTAGTCTGTCAAAGTCCAAAGTCCTCCCGTTGGCGTTCTGTGGAAGTTAACAGGAAATGCCAGTTCAAATGACGTCCTTGTCACTTGACCGAGGTTCAAAATTACGAGGTCGGTCGCCAATAGCCCTCGTGTTGCTTCTAATGCGACGTTAATAAAACCGAACCAAGTCTTCTTATTTATGATAGAATACTTTACATACATAGAAAACATTGCAAATCAAAATAATTTGTGTATGAAATTAAATTAAAGTTAAAAAAAAAAACAGTTAAGCCATTCAAAGAAAAAAACAAGGAATATTTCAGTGAGCAAGAAGAAAACTGATTAAATTCTAGCTTTAAATTAGTGTTCAAAAATATTCTTAGTGGATAACATTTTTCGCTCCTGAAAACCGCAGTACGTAGGAATTGTTAATAAATATTACGTTATGGTCGAAAATTAGTTATTGCAAAATCAATGTCTCATATTGGAAAGTGATTATCATTTTCTTTTGACACTATTAGTTCCTTAAATCTAATGAGAAATCAATACTTGTTATAAATAAAAAAAATTTCTATCATAGGTATTAAATAAAAATAATATCTTAAGTGTATTATAATGTGGCTAATCATGAAACAACAGCTTAAAATGTTACGCAAACATATATTATTGTTTTGTATAAGTTATCTGTAGTTTTTTCTTCATCCATTTAAAATTTCAGCTATCTCGTTAAAAAACGGTTGATATCAGAAAAACCAAAAACCACGAGAATATTATAACTCTAATTATAATTTAATACTGTAACCATGGATAATACATTAATGGTAATTAATTTTTGTACTGGATAGTAATGAAGGTAATGATATTTATCATATTCTTATTTAAACATAGCTATTCATCTTATTGAAAACAATTAATATTCGAAGCTAGAAATATACTTCTGTGATCATACATACATATATATATATATATATATATATATATATATATATATATATATATATTAGTAGATGGATTTAATTAAAAGTATATTGCTGAATAAATGTGAACTTATATATTTAGAAAAATAACTAGACTATAGAAATGGATCACCGATCATTATTGTACATTTTTCTATTTTCCGTGCGGCCAAACTATTTTTTTCTTTACTTAACTATCAAACCCCTATTCCTGTAAAAGGTATAATTTTATTTTTCTCGTATACTATGTCAATACCACATGACACGAGAGCTTACGTGATATTTAGAGTGACTGGGAAGTACGGAAGTTACCGAAATTTTTTGAAGAGGAAAATCCCTTTGACCCCTTTTACTTTCACTGACCATTATGTTCATATATATATTATTTGTCAGACAACTTTATATAGGTAAGGTTAAATATTTATAAAATTATCAATAAGAAACACATGTAATTTCTACTTAAAAATAGTTCTCGGTATGCAAGGAAATATTATTTATAGCTTAAAAATTCTTATTTTCCAGATCCATCGTCGTTTACGCTCCAATAAATACCTATACCTTTCATAACTTAGAATTTCAATATGTTGTAAAGGATGTCATATACTGAGGTTATGTGAGTTCGGTTTTATATGCATTTATTCACAACAATTGAACTATTACTTCATTTCTAAGCCAAATGGAATTGAAAAATACTTATTTGTTAAAATAATTAACATTACTAAATAGTTCTATTTATAGAATCCGGTGGTGTTCCTTTAATTAACTTCACAGCGCTTAGAGATTGAATAGCCAGAACTAACTAGTCATAGTTTGATTCAAAAAATATCTGTGTTATGAATAGGTAATGGAGTAATGGGAATAGGAAATGAGAAGAATGAAGCACCTCACAGTAGTACTGTCCATTGAATGTTTTTCCATTTTCTAAGAAGTCCTTGATTATGACGCCCTACGCATCTCAAAATATCGTTGCGATTACTGTTCCGGACGATAAGAAATTCTTTAGAGCAGATTCACCTTAAGCAACCCATTGTTTTTATAGTTGAAATGTTTCTATTTATAGTGTTGAATACAGGTCGCATTGATGGTGACAATTCGTCGCAGCAACAATCAAGTTTAATTTGACAGCAAATGGTTTCAAATCAAAACTAACCTATGAATTAGGGTCAAACATGTTTTATCACTGTTTAACAAAATTCAACATACAGTAGTAACATCAACTTGCTTCAGCAACGCCATCTGTATTTAAAAACGAGTACTTTTTGAACCCCTCTCGTAGAGTGAAAGCAAAATAGCTGTTTTTATTCAAATAATCTTTTTTTTTTACTTATTATCAACTGTATTATATTGCACTAATCTACTGCATCAACTTGAGTGGTAAAACGAAAGAAAACATTTACTTCAGAGAGATAGAAGACAACTAAATATAAGTGGGTAAAATGAGATGCAAGTTGCAACTAAAATTTAACTTACGCGAAAATTAAAATTCATATTCAACTTGTCTCAATCAGCAAAGAAATGAATGAATGAAAAGGTAAGCAAAAGTAACATTCCCCCACGTACAAAATTTCAACTTCACTCCTTTAATCCCTGCTCTAGAGAGGAACTTTTTCTTTAAATACAACTTGAAAGATGAAATGCGGTTTATTCTTTATCTATATTTAAAAATTAACTTCGTGTAATGAACGGTACTCTCTGGAAATAGAATTAATAGAACAGAATAAAATCGTATTCGATGCCGTTTAAGAAATATTCAACCTTAAGGAGCACTAATTCAACATAAACATTTATTTTATTTTTAACTATAACTCAACACTTTTGCAAATCATGCTGATTTCTGAAGAGTTATTAATGAGAATTAAAATTAAGAATGTTTATTTAAATACTTCTACGCACATTTCCTGCTAAATATTTTAATTCTTCAAACATTACTGACATGTAAATTAAATCGTTGTTCTTAATCATTTTAAAATCTGTTTCATGAGTGTCTAAACTAAGACCGTTTGAGGGCCACGTTACAAAAAAAAAAAAAAAAAAAAAAAAAAATGCTGGGCCCCTCATACAGTATTTTTTCAACAAATTGAAATAAAAATTAACTCTATGTAGTTTTGTTAAAATAAATTAACTTCTTTTTACTATAATTTCTTTAAAATTTGAATTAGATATGTATAGGAACATATTTATTTTAAATTTGTAAAACTTTCGTTTCATTTAGTTCGCATTTCATAAATATGGAAAAAATTCAAATTAATGAGATGGATGAATTTACTTTTGTTAAACAAGCAAATCGATATCCGATTCAATAGACGAGGTTGCAATTCTTGATGCATTTTCAAAATGTTTGACAGTGATCTTTGTCCTATTTTTGTTTTTTGTATGCTTCATTCTTAAAAATAATTGTTCACTAATATAGGTACTTCTAAGCTGAAGACATTAATAAAGCATGATTGTGAAATTTAGGATATTTATCGCAGGGTAGGTAATCTTTATAAAACTCTAGTAAAGAAACATTCCCAAATGTTTCTTTCAGTTGAATGTCACTTTGCGGTTCAATGCATTCCATTTGTAGATTTGAAGGTAATTTATTTATTTCTAGAGAAAATGGAGTAGAAATATGTTGAAATACTTTTCATTTTTTCGAAAATCTTGAAATCTACTTTGCAAACATTTATTTTTTTTAATAAAAATATATTAATTTAAATGTTTTCATTATTTGAGATTGGGCCGCATTTTAAAAGCTTTTGGGCCACATTTTAGACTAGCATGATCTATTTAATGCTGATGTCATTTAATTCGTGCGCATTTTTTATAACTTTTCATAAGAAATGCTTCAGTTTAAAAAAATCATTATATCTTATAACAAAACATTTAAATCAATTTTTAAAATAAAATGTATGAACATAATTCCCCTATTAAAATATAATTGTATACTTCAGAATAAGTGTATATTTAAGAAATAAATAACATTCGAAAACGTTCAGAGTCATAGCTACAACATATTTATCTTTTAATTAAATACTCCTAGAACTGTAATAGATTGTTTTTATTTTTAAGCTTTTACTTAAAAGCGGAGAGGATGGAGCCCTAGTGGAAATAAGTTCCATTAATCACAGGTTCATAAATCACAATCCCACAACAGATTACCCAGTCGCTTCATTTTTATTGAATCATACGCGAAAGAATTTCAGCAGAATGTAATGATAAATTATGATCTGTTTTCTTAAAGGAACCTTCCTAAATTTCTTCGGGTTTCCTCTTACAGAAGAGAATCGCTAGATCATATGGAATGTATTGTATTAGCCATAGTAAGTGAAGAATGATGCCTTAAACTCATACGAACCACGGTTTATTTTGCCCTCGAGCCGTAATCAATCATTTTCAGTATTGATTAACACTTCTCTATTTTGTTGCGGATGGGGTTAGATATTGTGCATGCACAGGAGAAGTCATTTACTTATCTATGTGGAGGTAATCTTTTGCGTGCTTCTATGTGGTTGAAGTAATACTGATAAAAGTGAATATTATAATTAGTAAAAGTTTCGTCGCTCATAAATTTATGAATAGATCGAGAGGAAATATGTATTAGGGAAAGCATAGGGGTTCTGTGTTCTTTAATGGAACCAAAGTTCTCATAATCAAACAACTCCTCAATTACACAAAATAGAAATAACTAATTCAGATTGGGAAGCACAGAAAATTATTTTATTGTATTTTTAATTCTGAAGAAGTATTTGGGCCATGTCATCAGCATAGACGCTATTTTGTTTACATTTTTTTTCCTTTTTACTTATATGTTGTACACACACATCGTATATATATATATGTGTGTGTGTGTGTGTGTGTGTGTGTGTGTGTGTGTGTGTGTGTGT
>BMAW01076940.1:50222-74510 GCA_019974015.1 Nephila pilipes | reverse complement strand
TGTGTGTGTGTGTGTGTGTGTGTGTGTACTCATGGACAAAAAAAATAGCACACCAAGAAATAATTACGGGATCGTAACGAAACTTGGCATGAAGATACATGTCGGGGAGATATGTAAATGATTAGAAATGCAGCGTGATTGCGCATGACGTATAGTCGGTAGAGGGCGTTTAACGTGGCTCTCCGTGGAGTATAAAACAGGTAACCAAAGCTTGTTTGAGTGTGCTGAATCGTTTACAAAGGAAGAGCTGAGGTAGACATGCCATTACGCCGTTTTCGAAGACAATATGAGCAGCTGTCGCAGCTTGAGAGGGGGGGGGGGAATCATCGGCATGATGGAAGCTGGGTGGTCAGCTAGGCGAGTAGCTCGTCAATTAGGCCACTCTGATTGTGTTCTGAGGAGGTGTTGGGACCAGTGTCATTTACACACAGACCAGGCTCAGGACGCCCTCGAAAGACCAGTCATTGAGAAGACCGCCACATCGTAAGAAATGCACGCGTACAGTCAACTGCTTCATCGCCCGCCATCCAGGCCATCCAGGACCCCATATTAGGGACCCCTGTGTCTTCTCGGACCATACGAAGGCACCTGGCTGAAAGACATTTGGGATCGTGGCACCCATTACGTGGGCTGCCCTTGACGCCCACCCATCGACGCCTCCGTTTGGAGTGGTGCTGCGCACGAGGAAACTGGACTGCAGCGGAATGGATCCAGGTCGACTTTAGCGACGAATCCAGGTTCAATTTCAGCAGTGATGATAATCGTGTTCGTGTGTGGAGACTCCGTGGTGAACGCCTCAATCCGGCCTTTGCTTTGCAGCGACACACCGCTCCCACAGCTGGTGTGAGGGTATGGGGTGCCATTGCCTACAATACACGGTCACCCCTAGTATTGATCCAAGGCACCATGACAGCCCAGCGGTATGTCCATGACATCCTGCAACCATGTGTGTTGCCACTCATGCAACGGCTCCCTGGAGCCATTTTTCAACAAGACAATGCTCGGCAAGGGACTGTCTCCGCACTGTTACTACCCTTCCTTGGCCTGCCCGATCCCCAGATTTGTCTCCAATCGAGCATATCTGGGATCCTTTGGGACGGCGAGTTTGGCATCCCACGAGTTTGAACGAACTAGAGGCAAGGTTACAGCAAATATGGAAGGAAATATCTCAAGACATCATACAGAACTTGTATGCCTCAATGCCCGATCGTATCGCATCGTGCATTCGCGCTACAGGGGGTTTACAGGGTATTAAATCCTCCGTTCTTTTGCCTTTTTCTCTGAAATAAATGATTCTTTTTCTTTGATTTTCTAATCATTTACTTATATCAAAGTAATAATTACGTATGTAAAATTTCGTTTCATTTTGACGACTCCTTCTTGGTGCGCTAATTTTTTTGTCCATGAGTGTATATTTGGTGAAACATCACCAACTTTCGCGACAGCTGAATGATATGTTAGGTAATACCACTACTTGTTTATTAGTTCTTTAACTAAGCAATATTGCAGATCCTCAGACCAGAGTCTGCTTTCTCTATAAGGGGGCCTGGGTGCAAGAAACCATTTGTAGTCCTAATTGTTTTGTAAAATAAAAAAAAATTACAAACAAGAACATATATTACTAATGCATGCTTACGTAATGTGTGTCTTTTTTTCTTCTAATACATTAATTACTTCAGAAAAATTACAATTTTTTTGCAATTTCTTTCTCAGTGCTTAACTTAGCAAGTATATTTAAGCTTTCTGCCCACATGTGTGACTTAAAAGTTCAGTTTAGATGAGGAACTTTAATATATCGAATACTCGGAATACTTGGAAGTTCTAAAAAAACAAATACTAAATAATAATACAAAATATAATAATATTATAACAAAAACTAAGCATTCGCATCATCAAGAATTAGTTTGAAGATATCGAAATTCAGAGATCTATAAAATAATGTTTACGATAAAATGAACTTTACATCACATTAATAACGATATGAATACTGTCAAGTTTTCATGTGCAAGAGTACATTATTTTAATCCTGGATCATGTTGGTGCCCCCTCAATTGTGGGGCCCCGGTGCAGAGAGTCAGCTACACACTCCAGTTGACTGGCTCTTCCTCAGACTCAAACAAGTATTCATTTAAGAAGTTTGGTAAATTAGAGTTAAATCTGAAGGAAATAGTGTTTTTGCTTACAAATGCAAGACAGACAACTGTTCATAAAAACAGAATATCTCTAATCGTATACCTTAAATAACAAACAATGAGGTAGTGTGACATCTTGGTATGCAAATATACCAATTTATTTCAAATTAACCTTCTAATTAGTCTTTCCCAAAAGGTTCTGATTAAGTGTGTAGTTTTTACAGAAATAAGAGCAATATTTTTAATTATATTATTTACTAATCTCTAACTTATAAACATGAATCGCTGTGGCTTTTTTTATTTTTTATTTTATTTATTTATTTATTTATTTATTTTGTAAGCATCCCAATGTGAAGTGCTCGTTGGTATTCGTGTGCATAAAATTGTGTAGAATAGAATAATTTCTACTTTCAGAACTTAAAAGTCAATACAAAATCCTTTATTATATAATATCAAAGTCGAGTTAAAATTACATTCATACATAGGATTAAAAAACATTCTGTGTGTATATCTTATACACACACAATACAGTATTGATTAATTATATTCTTAACAAAGTTTGGATCGCTGCTCCAAATGAGGTTGCAGACATTTTAGCAAAGAGAAAAGAAAAAATATTTCAACCAAAAGTTCCTTTAGAATAAGTTCGGCAATGTTCCTCGAATAGAAGTTAATTTACTTGCTGTTTTTCTATGAATCACACAGAAATTGCACTTTGAGAACAATAATTTTAAAAACTGAATGGTTTAATCATTCCACATCAATGAAATAGTTATAGAAAGCTTACATTAAAAAATAAAATTAGAGATTTACTTGAAAATAGAGTGGAAAATTGATCTTTAGAAATATTTACAGCTATAGATACTTTCATAATGAAAAATAGTGTTTCAAAGAATTAATTATAAAAGTTATATTTACCATTTTGTCGGGTGACAAGATTTCAAAAATACTTTCCTTCAAATTTTGATTTTGAAAAGGAATGATGAACTGACATGTAATGTGATTGTTTTATTAACAGCGCACTAGAAGCAACACCAGGGCTATTGGCGAAGGACTTTCTAACTTTGAACCTCGGTCAAGTGACGAGGACAACATCTGAGCTGGCATCTCCCTCTCCAAACTTCCACACCATGACTTAGGAGGACTTCGAACCTAAACCATATTTAACGTACATCAGCCCCGGCTACACAGAGGGTCGGCCACATATTGAGCTCATAAATGATTTTCAACTGAAATATTTATAGAATTTAACGCTCAAGAAATATCATCCAAATTATTGGTGAACTAAGATCCAATACTTGA
The DNA here is from genome assembly GCA_019974015.1 of Nephila pilipes. Lineage (NCBI taxonomy): Eukaryota > Metazoa > Arthropoda > Arachnida > Araneae > Nephilidae > Nephila > Nephila pilipes. The sequence goes on along the minus strand of BMAW01076940.1, from coordinate 71,076 downwards.
ATTTTATAAAAAAAAAAACCGTTAAATTAACGTAAGGCTCTTGATTAGAGCAAATTTTCCAACACTTGAAACAATCGTCCTTAACAAACTTCTACTGTTTCGTACAGCATAATTATGTGAATGAGTTTTCTGGCATTAATGCTTAAAAATTTCGAAAATTCTCTCTCGACTAATTCTATAAGGAGTTGAAGATGTTGAAAAAAAGATTTGTTCAACCCATGGACCATTGACAACATGCAACTCAGTTCAGCCATACATTTAACTAAATCTAAAATGACAAACTTTATGAGATTTCGATGAAAAATACCAGCAATAATATCATAAATACGTTTTTAATATGCTATTAATTTGTAAGCGAGGATATTTTTTTAAGAAATTTTACTCGTTTTTTTAGCAATGAGAGATCATTCAATCAATCTCAAATTATTGTATATATTTCTCTTTATATATCTGCCCAATGGGACTGTTTGCGTGCTTCTTTTTTTTTTTTTTTTTTTTAAAAACAATCGTGGATGCGAATATATATATATATTTTTTAACTTATAATTCACAAGTACAAGTATACGAGTAGATGACACTCTAATGTTCTTGCTTCCTACTTAAAACACATAACAGATGTCCTTGTGTCAAAAAAAATAATCCAACGGAAATTTCTACAACATCGAAGGCAACAGATTTGTTATCCATTGAAAATAAAGCCAAACGCTATCCGTGCATATTTTGTAATGACTCATCCCAAGAATCGTTGAAGTGTATAATTGATTTTTAATTGCCTTTGGAAAAAAGTAAAGATATTTTAACGAAAAACTATTACTGCTTTCGTTGCATCAGACACTCTAATCATTAATCGAAAACGTGTAGAGCCTGAGTGGTTTGTAAATTTTGTTCAATAAATCATTCTGATATTTTATTGTTTTGCAAATATAAATAAAATTACTGAAAATAAAATTTTAAATAGCTATATGGTTATGCTCTCTTCTAGCGTCCTTGCTAATAATTCATTTTTGAAACAAGTGTTTTTGCAGACTTTGGTACATATTAATGTAAATGATTTTGATTATTACGTTAGAATATTATTCGATAGTGGATCTGTAAAATCTTATTTCAGTAAATTCGTGGCGGTTGCTTTAAAATTAAAATGTTTAGGATTAGAAACTGTTGTTCATGACCTATTTGGCGGAAATGAGAAAAAGAAAGCTCACAAAAAATATCATGTCAATATATTGATATATTGATAAATGTTTATAATATTGATAAATGTTTCTCTTACGAATTAGATGTCATGAATCAAGAAAAAATTTGTGTTTCTATTCCCAAAATTAATAATTCAGGAATTATTAATAAAATTAAACAGTCTGGTATTTCAGTAAGTTATCTTTCCATAAACGAAAATACTTGTATGTATGAAAAAGATCCAAACTAAATGCATATGTTAGTTGGGGCTGACTTTGCTGGATGATAATTTACAGGTAAAATCAAACAAATATCTGAGGGACTGGTTGCTATGTTAGTATATCTGGGGGGGGGGCCAAATAGAAATTGTAACACTCTGCTCTCTCTTTATATTAGCGAATTGGGTATTCCAGAATTATGGCAGCTATATACAATAGGTATTCGAGATTCTGAGGGAAAGTCAATCTAAAAAGGAATTAGAAAAGGCAGGGAAATTACATTTTCCCCAAAATGTTAAAAGAGATCAAGAAGGCCGTAATATGGTAAATTTACCGTGGATAAAAGATCCTCCTACTCTTACTAGCTGCAAAAAATACCTGAAAAAAGGCTTGCAAAGTGCGTTAAATAGTTAGAAAAGATAGAGAAATTACATGACTACGAAGAAATGCTTAATGAGTGGGTGAAAGAAGATATCATTGAAATGGTTAAATCTTGTTAAGAAATAGCCGAAAATTATTTACAACACAGTCCTGTATTTAAAGAAAATTCAACCATTAAAGTTCGTCCTGTTTTTAATGGTTCTGCGAAAGAAAATATTTTCTCCATCGATCAACGAGAGTTTAGAAAAAAGTCAAAATTTCATCGAACTCATATCCTCCTGAATAAATAGGTTTCGATTCGATAGATTTTGGGTTATTGCTGATATAAAGAACGTTTTCTTGCAAATTGGGCTTCAAGAACGTGACATACCATTTTTGAGACTTCTTTGGTGGGAAAAGGGAATGAAAGAGAATCAAACTGTTTATCAACACAAAAGACTGTTTTTCAGGATATCATGTAGCCCATTTCTTTTAGGAGCCACTTTAGAATTCCACTTAACGAATGTTCCAGATCATTATAAAGAAACTGTCCTCCTAAAGTCATTTTATGTAGATAATTTGGTATGTAGAGTCAACACTGAAGAAAAACTGAATAAATTCATTGTTGAATCTGAGGCTAATTTGGAAGAGGGTAAATTCGAACTCCGAAATTGGGAGCACACTCCGACTTCCTCCGAGTAGCTTACGAAAAACCAAAGGATTGTTCCAGTGTTAAGATTAAATTGGAGACTGAATAAAGATTCCTTAAGCATCGACCTAATACCCTTCTCCGATAAAGAACCAGTAGCAACTAAGAGAAACATTCTTTCAGCTGTCCATTGAATTTTCGACCCGTTAGGCTTTATCTGTCCTGTAACTTTGCTACCTACGATACTTTTACCAGAATGTTAGAAGAATAAATTAACAAGGGATGCAGAACTTTCCGGATCGATGGAGAAAAAGTTCGATCGGTAGAAAAACTAACTGATAAAATTACCTGAATTTGAAATACCAAGACGTCCATTAACATACTCTCCGCAAGAAATTGACCTAGCTTTACTTATATTTTGTGACGTTAGTAAATTACAGTACGCAACTAGCAGCTAGCGTTTTCTTAAAATGTTAAGCGGATATAGGTACAACAAGTCAGTTAATTCATGCGAGAACCCAAGTAGCTCCTCTAAAACAGATATCTATTCCTAGATTGGAGTTTTTAGCATCTTCTATTGCGGCTAGATTAGTTTAGGCATTTAAAACTGATTTGCATCTTGAAAGTGTTCTACGACTTATTGGACAGATTCTGTGAACGCAAAATGTGTTAGCTAACAAAAAAATGACAACTTGGCCACATTTGTTTATAATCGAGTTCAGGAAATAAGAAAATTAACTAAATCTGAAGAATTAGTAGCATTATCTCCTTCAATGTTCTTCCAGGAAATCACAGAAGTTGGCGTACCAGACTTCGATGTAATTAATTCTAAGAAGTTAGGAAAAAGGTTTGTTTATAGAATGAAGGTAGGTCAAGAACTAAGAAACGGATTCGGAAACGAATATTTGGATTTGTTAAAAGATTATTCAAAAGTTCGTAAATAATCATCGATTAAAAAAGGAGAAGTTGTTCTAAATGGTGATAATGATGTAAAGAGAATTAGTTAACCTTCGGCTAAAGTTGTCAAAACCTATCCAGGTAAAGACGGAAGAATTCTTGTGGTAGAAGTCAAACCCCTTTTAGCACCTTCATCAGACCTATCCAAAGACTTTACCCATTGGAAGTATATACATATACACATATGATACATGTGACATTCGTGGACGAGTTTCTATTGTTCAAAAAACTTGTGCACATTTCTCACTCTCGCTGTGGACGAACTTAGAAACTTCCTCAGAGACTCGAACTTTCAGACTTTTTTATAGAGCCAGTGTTTGAGTTTTAATTGACATTAAAAACTCGAAGGAGGGAGGATGTCTCAAACTGCCTACATGCCTTCATCAATCTCTTTCCACAATCAACTGAATAACTTTCTGACTTTTGGCAATACTCCACTAAGGCTGTATTTATGCGTGTATTGTTGCTCTCTTTGTAACGCAACATATAGCTGTGTTTGTATTTCGTTCTTAAAATAATGTATGTGTGTACCATATAATATTAACTAAATGTTTAAAAATTCAAATTGTATGTCGTCAACCTTTATTGATCTAGACTACCTTTTTTGAGCCTAAAAGAGTTGGATATTTTATTTATTTATAAGGGGCCCTCAGGGGAAAAGTACAGGTAAGAGTTTTGTTTACCTTTTTGAATAAATAATGTCACTCCGAAAAGCATTTTAGTTAAATGTTCGGTGGAGTGCCACCTTGTGTTCAACAAGTATGCTGGGGTATGATACCCAATGCATGACTATAAGCAATCGATGAAAAATATGGACATTATGTATTTTTGTAGTGATTTGACGTGTTAGCCATATTGATTACTGATACATATATGTAGGGATATCAAGATTTTATTATTTTAGCAAGTAAAGATTTTAAGAAATAACTGAGATTTCGTGATAGAATGTGATCTGCCCTTTAATTGATCCTTTTGTACATTATATTGTAAATTAATTCTTTGATGTCGATTTTATTAGTTTCTGGAAGCCTTTGATTGAAGTAATCCATAGAATGGGGAGAAAATAGAATTCTATCAACTTCATCTGATGACAACCTTCAAATGCTCAAGAGAATTGGAGAAATGTTTAACTCTGAATGGTGGTTGTGTGAAAAAAATCATAAGAATAATAAATAAAAGTTAAGTTTCTCTCACGATTATTTTTAATCAAAATAAAACTTTACGATGCCGTTGGCTACTTCAATCTATAGCTACCTGAAACCAAACAAATCGTATATTAATATCTGCAATTTGCCACATTATAAACATGAAGATCGATTAACATGCAGAATACATTTTAACCATATATCTCTCGGTTATTTCTTAATGATAATGAAAACTTTACGTACCCCTTCCATACAACGTTACTTTTTGATTTTATGCAAGAACTTAATTATATCTGTTTTTTGCACATTTATAAGATATACCTTCCCGGAGAAAAATGTCAGTTGGGTCAAAATTAAGTGTTATCTACATCATATTTATTCAGAAGTAACTATATTTTCGGGCAGCTATTTTTGGGAATGAATCTTCCGAAGGATAAAACGAGAACCAAAATAAATAGCGAGTATTTGCAAAAATCTTTTAAATCTATTGATTTTCAGAGCTTTTCAATGTCTTAATTTCTAAAGTCATGACATATGAAATAAATTCTAAACCTCTAAATTATAATTTCACTTGTCGTTTATTGACATAAAAAGGCATGACTTTAATATATAAAAACAAAGAACAAACTGGTTACAATAACAAAAGTACAGAATCAGATGATAAAACAGAGTACTTCAATCGTTTGATGATAGTGAATCGGAACAGGAATTTTCGTTTCCGCCTTCCAAACCAAATGTTTTATTACTTTTTTTCTTTACTGTTTAACTGATTGGCACGCAATCGAAATCTAAGCTCAATTAAAGCATCTAATTTTTCACAGACTTTTGAACTCACTGAGACTTTCAGCTACTTCCATCGATTTAAATAACAAAACATCATAAAATAATTTATCTTCTCTGCATTATTTTTAAAGTTAAAAATTTATGAATTAACATAATTATATATTCTATGCCTTTTTTTTTTATTTTTCAACTATCGTTCGTGTTATTGTATTTTATGTGTGGCCCAAAACTATTTGCATTTTTCTAATGTAGCATAAGGGAGTTAATAGAATAACTCTAATCTAACAGGTCAATTGAAAAGTCCCCGGCCTACCATAGTAAAACACATTTTTTTGGCAAAATTAGTTTTTTTTATTCAACATAATTTCCTTCAAGGGTGATACACTGATTATAGCGACCCTCCGACTTTTAGATACAATTTTTGTAGTACGATTTGTCCTTTGCTTCAAAATAGGCCTCAGTTTCGACGATCACCTCTTCATTCGACGAAAATTTCTTCCCAGCGAGCATTCTTTTGAGATCTGAGAACAGGAAATAGTCGCTGGGGGGCCAGACCTGGAGAATACAGTGGATGAGGAAGTAATTCGAAGCCCAATTCATGGATTTTTGCCATCGTTTTCACTGACTTGTGGCATGGTGTATTGTCTTGGTGAAGGAGCACTTTCTTTTTCTTCAAATGCGGCCGTTTTTCGGCGATTTCGTCCTTCAAACGGTCCAATAACGCTATGTAATAGTCGCTGTTGATGGTCCTTCCTTTTTCAAGATAGTCAATGAAAAATTATTCCATGCGCATCCCAAAATACAGACGCCATAACCTTGCCAGCCGACTGTTTCGTTTTTCCACGCTTTGGAGCGGGTTCATCGTGTGCAGTCCACTCGGATGATTGTGGATTGGACTTCAGAGTGAAATGATGGAGCCATGTTTCATCCATTGTCACATATCGACGCAAAAACTCGGGTTTATTACGCTTGATCATCTTCAAACACTGCTCCGAATCATCAACTTGTCAATGTTTTGGGTCAAAAGGGAGCTCGCGCGGCACCCACTTTGCACAGAGCTTTCTCATACCCAAATATTCGTGAATGATAGGATGTACACGTTCAGTTTATATCTTTAGAGTGTGTGCTATTTCATTCAATTTCAATTTATGGTCATTCAAAATCATTTTGTGGATTTTTTTAATGTTTTCGTCGGTAACAACCTCTTTTGGGCGTCCACCGTCTTCGGTGCTCATTTCACCACGTCTAAACTTAGCATACCAATCCTTGATGGTTGATTTTCCTGAAGCAGTGTCCGGAAACTTGGCATCAAGCCAAGTTTTTGCTTCAAATGTATTTTTTCCCTTCAAAAAGCAATATTTTAACAACACGCGAAATTCCTTTTTATTCATTTTTTTCACAATAACAAAAGTTGCTTCACTCAAAATGCTATAATTCACAAACTAATGATCTGACAGCTGTCAAATTTATACATGCATCTTTGGAAAGTTAGGGCTAACTAAAAAACACATGGATTTAATTCTAGTAGCGCCATCTATGTATCAGGCTGGGGACTTTTCAATTGACCTGTTATATCTTGACGTACAAAATGTTCATCCAAAATTTTATTTTTCATTTAAAAATAAACATAAACCCCCAAGATCATTTGTAAATATACTTGGCTTTGACTTTAATACATCGTAAAATTTTATTGGTGTGTATACCAAACAATTATCTTCAAATAAATTCTTATGATTAAGTATCAGTAAATTTTTAATTCGCATTTCTAGTTTGCCTACATATATATCCAGGCTCTTGGGAAAAAAAACTGATGTGATTAAAATGATAGCACATATAAAATGATAAGCCGTTTAATATGCTTTTAGATTGTTCTACAATATAATAAGTTCAGAACTCAAGCACAGAATAAAAAAAAATTACAACTTAATTGCTTAAACAGCTAAGAATTATAATACTGGTGATTTCTTTACTGAAAAAAATATAAGTTGCTTTTATATTTTAATCGCTTTAAATGATTTATGAGGAAAATCATTTCTTAGTTGACATTCGCAAAAAAATTCTGAATTAGTTTCTTAGAAACATTTCAGGGATTATATTTCATTGGCAAGTAATTATTTTTCCTTTTAAAAGAAATTCATACCTTTTTTCACTTGATGAGAATAACACTATTTTTTTTTCAAAATTTCACAAATAATGAAAAATTTAATAATAAATGTAGCAAAAATTAGCTTTATTCGTGTCGTATATTTGAATCAACTAGTGTAAACAAATAAAACATCAAATAAGTTTTGCAAGAATATTTTAATATATTAAGAATAAAGAAATAAATTTCTTACATATTTGATTCCATAAATTATTAAACTTGGAAAAAACTGGGATTAGAAGTGTATTCCCTTATTTGTCATATTTCTCGAGAAATGTTCTTCAATAAGAGTAATTTTAAATTTCTAAGTATTTTATACTATAATATCATAAATATGTAAAACGTTAAACTCGACTGCAAATAATGATAAATTAAATTTCTGATAAAATAGCTTCTTCTACTCTTATTTTTTATTCACTTGTATTTAAATATTTACTTTTGTGATGTAATATTTAGTTAACTGAACACGATATTTCTGAAATTCCTAAGATTCCTTCATTCAAAAACCGGAAACATTCTACTTTATTTTATCTGTAAATATAAAATAAATATATTTACAGATGAAATAAAGTATCTGTAAATATAAAATATCTCAGTTGTGTCTTTAATACAGTCGCGAATAATCAATGTCATTTCGTCTGTATTTTATAAAAATCAAACTCTATTGCGATATTTCTTATATCAATAAGCTTTTAAAGTAGGAAATGTTAAGAATTAAATATTAAAAAGAAGGAATTATATAATATATGAAAAAAGATATTCGAATTTAAAAATTACTTTATCAAAGCTTCCTTTTTGCACATGCAATCTCGTTAGAAATTTTCTTCACTTTTTAAATGAAGAGAACGCATAAGTTCTATTTATGATGAATTGTAAATTGTATTAAAATGTGAAAGTTAGATGTATTATTCATCTCTTAAATGCTATGCAAGAATATTAAAAATTAAGTGGAATTGATGAAGGTTTCTCCAATTAAAAAAAATGTGCGTGTAGTATTCTATCTACATTCGAAATCAAATATCGGTATTTTTTATCGTGAATCTTTGAAAATATATCCAAAATTGAATATTATGAGAAAGATTATATATACACGCAACTCTTTTTACACGGTCTTTTTTTACACGATTTTGAAGCAACACGGTTCACCAATATACTTTTTTACACGAATTTTTTGTTCTGACACGAATCTCCCTTCCCCCCCCCACAAAAAAAAATGCCGACAGTGTTTCTAGACATATTTGACACATCTACTGATGATAGCATTTTTGATCCAAGTCGTAATAAACGTGCAAGCTTGTTATCAAGTAGCGATGAATAGTTGTTAGTTAGTTCCATTCCTAATTTCGATTTGAGTTTTTATATGTTGTATGTACCTTATAGATTGGATTTGCCCTGTAAACTAATTTTAATTCTTTTTGTAACAAAAATGAATTGCTTTTTCCTTATAAATATGTAATATGGATTTCATTATTACTTTTTTGCACGTTTTTCTGGGAAAATATTTAGTTTTTTCATCTTACATGATTTTTTAAAGTTGTGAAACATATCCCCAAGTTTACCATACATGGCATGTATTTTTTGCACGAATTGTTTTTTTTTTTTTTTTTTTTGCACGTTTTTCTGAGGAACGTATCTACCGTGGGAAAAAAGAGTTGAGTATATACATATAATCTTAATTTCTTTTTAAAAAGTATATCAAATGTGGATAAAATGTAAAATGTCTATTGAATAGATAAACAGCGCTATTTTTTTATACCCTTAATGTTAGATTTTAATAATGAAATTTTCCAATTGATTGGTAAGCCTTATACTCTTATGGCATTGTAATTCTAACCATGTTATTATTAAATAAAAGTTAGTGTTATATATTTTTTCATACTACTTTTATAGTTGTATGTGTCTTTAGTTCCTTATCGTCACTATAAAGAACGTATCAAGAAACGTTATTTTGGAATGTTCATTTTGATGCAAAGTTCAGAGTTCAAATGTGTATCTATATAACCACATGCACAAAGAATAGCAGAATATCTTCGGAATTCATTGAAAGGAATAACTAATAATGTATTTAAAAATAGTAAAATAGATAATCATTAATCAACGTTCTAGAGAAAATATAACTAAAATTTCAAACCAGTAAAATTATATATTTTTTAAATATTTTCAAATTTTTATGTACACGATATTACTGTGAAATACATATTTTTTAAAAACAATTTGAGCCTAACTCAATAAAAACAAGACGCCTGATGTCCATATCAACAAAGAGTTTGATCATGAAACTAAATCATTAATACAAGGTATGTCCCAAAAGTGCTAAGAAATTTTTTTAAAAAATTATATAGTTGGACAAACAAGGAAATATAGATGATATTCTTCAAAGTATAAACAGTAATACAGCTCATGAATCATTAATGCAACTAGTCCAAAGGTGCTGACATTACTCGTAGTTCTGTGCTGACTCACTTTGCGAGATGCTTCGAAGAAACTTTCTGGTCACGGTTTCTTGAGCACTTTTTACTGTACCGAAATGGTGTCCTTTTTTAACTCCACTATTAGTTTAGGGAACAAAAAGAAGTCACTTGAGACTGAGTCTGGTTAGTGGATGGGAAAGCTCAGTCTTAGTTGAGAAGCACTGGATACATTTACTAAAACTCTCTACTATAAGGCCATTGCAGCTGCCCAGGATAAATGGATCACTTGCTGATTATTGAAATATGTAAGTGAAACTACAATATTCACCGGTAATCACCAGTTTGGCAATGTGCCAGAAAGCGCAGTAAAATTGTTTGCCATTACTTTTGGGAAAAATCTCTTGTACTTTCATCATTCAGTTTCATTAAAGAGGTAATGATTAATTCATTGCGATAAATGCACCTAAAATAAACTTAAGAGTTAAATAACAAAAATGTTTTTTAATAATTAATTAAAATTAACAGATTAAATTAATTAGAAATTTTTATTTGTTGAGGTACTTTTTTATTTCTTGAGAATGATCCCTATGTGACTATCTTATAATCTTTTTCGACGAAGTCTTGAATGCTAATAATTGTGTAAAATTCATGAGAACAGTTATTGCAAATTGATGACATGAACAAACTATAGCATCAACAGGACGAATAATTTTACAACTTTGATGTCATGTAAGGAATATATTTATAATATTTTAAGCTTATTACACAAACTAAAATATTCATTTCTAATCTATATAAGTATTTAATTTATATAATAATACACAACTTTCATTAATTATTGGAACTTAGATTTTACTAATATCCCATCATGGCAGCTTATGATATAAATGGAGGATTTTGTTAACAAAAAGGTATTTTTTGCGTTATTTTAAATATTATGACCTTTTATCAAGCCTAATGCCTAGTCAATTAGTATGTAGAGTAATCGTTGATGACAACTTTGCCTTACCAAAAAAAAAAAAGAAACTACATCTGTGATACCTTCATCATTTACATGAAACAATGATTAATTCATTGCAATAAATGCGTCTAAAAGGATAACTAATTTTATTGAGCAGAAATTTTGATTTAATGAAGGTTTTTCTTTAAAAAAAAGCACTTTTAATTATCACGTATGCTCTATTAAGAACTTACGGCTTCAAAAACCCGCAATAGAAATTTAGTTTTCAAATAATAATTGTAAAATTGCATATATTTCGCTCATTTGACTTTTATTTAAGAAACAGCTGTTTAAATCCGAACACATTTTTATTGAAAATGCTTTAAAAGCAGAAATTTCAAACCAGTTTGGAAGGAAAATAACATTTTAATGGTAAAAGAAGATTGATTATATGAGCTCAAAATGCTCTTTAAGAGGTATTGTTGGTCATCCTCTGTCTTCTGACATACTTTTGATTTCTAAAAGCTTTACACAACAGATTAATGTCATCGATATTAATATTCCAAAAAAGACTATACATGTTTTAACTCTCTTAATTTTACAAAGAAATACCGAGATATCTGGATAAAATTTTCTATGCACATTAATTTATCTTCGTGTATAAGATGATGCAGAGTTAATTACAAATATTAATGTTGATTTGTTTGTTTTTAGGAAGCCGTAGACTGAAGTATACAGTATCGTAAAGTATTAATTATTTTCCCGGGGTATCACAAGACTTTAATTATTACAAAAAAATTATGCAGATGGAGACTTGTTTTATATTTATTTCTCTTGAGACTGCGCTACATATTCACCCTCCAGAGTTATACATTTCTCCCAACGTTTCTTGACCTTCCGAAGGCCGTCATCTTGGAACTCAGTTGATTGAACTCTATCTACTCCATACTGAGAGTTACTTTAATCTATGAATTCCTGAAATCCAGCAAATCAATATTAATACCTGTAATTTACAACATTATATTCATAGGATCAATTAATATGCAGAATAAATTTTATCCAGATATCTCATTTAAAATTTCGTATTCATTTTGATTTATGGACCCCTTCGTATCCATTTTAGACACTAAGTCTTCCGATGGCATGAAGTGTGTAACTTTAATTTCATACATAACACAGAGCTGAACAAATGTATCCTGAATGTCAGAAAAATTTCAAAATTTCTTTGAACTTAAAATGACCAAGGTAAAAAACCAAACTCGTTAATTAAAGGTAGCGAGTTTGGGTATGATCTTTCCTAAGACCCTCATGTAGCCAAGTTGATATCCATTAAATATGTCAAAGCTCAAAGTACTCATATAGTGTGGATGTGGAGAGAGTGGTTCCAGGTCAGGTGGTACAGTGATTCCAAAGATCCTTCATCCCCTAACCTTTGTTCAAAATTACGAGATCCGTCCCTAATTGCTATTGTGTTCCATTTAGAGCAACGTTAAATAATTATCAAATAATTGTTACATATTTAGGTTGTAAATTGTACCATATATAGCATTTTGTTTGAGTTTCAAGATTTTGTTTTTCTTGCATATGACTTTCTTGTATATAACAAACGAATAATAAAGAGTATCGTTATTAAAAATTTAAGCAAATGTTATTGATTTCTATTACTATTTTACTGGTTCATTCCCGATTTGAATATTTTTGTACAAAGTAAGTTTTGATTTTTTAATGATTAAGACGTTATGGGGAATAAACTCTTTCACAAACGATACAAAACGAGCTTCATTGTCATATCTAGTGTACTTAAGGTTAATGACAATTGTAAATAATAATCATGACTATGATAAATTCATAAATAATTTAATAAAAGGTCATTTACAGCTTTACTGGATTTTTATATTTATTTTAATTTCCGCTATTTTCTGTACTGAGAATTAGAATATTGATGAATATTTTTAGTGATAATAATGGTGCTAAATTCTTATTTTAAACAATTTTTGTTTCTTCATATTTCATGATTCTTCTTTCTTATATTTTTAATTTAATCACATACCAGAACTATATAATTTTATGTCTTCAATTGATAAATGAATGAGACAAAAGATTTCTTATTTATCAGGCATTATAAAACGTCTTTCCATTTATTACTATGAAAAATCTGCAGTGAGTGTAAATTTCTTATAATATTTATACCTCAATTTGTATAATATTCATGCCTCATTTTTTATTTCTATATCTTTTACAAATCTTTAAAAAAATACGAATGAAACCATGGTTGTCAAGTGGTGAGGTGCGGTCATGAAGAAGTCTACTTGAATCGGACTTCAAGTGTGAACCTGATTGCTTTTTTATTACTTTCAGACTTTCAAACTAGTTATTGAAAATATAAAATGGTTGTCGGAAGAATCTATCCAGGATACTATCGTAACTGAATGAAGCACTATAAAGTTGCCCTGTTTCCATAGATTGATCGATCATAACGTCATACTGAGATTGGCGATCGACCTCGTAATTCTGAATTTCGGTTAAGTTACGAGACCAACATCTGAGCTGTATAGTACCCCTTTCTCCAAACTTCTCCAACATCCAAACGACAAAACATTGAGTCTCAAAAGATTTAACGTGCATTCAGCCCACTACATGACGGATCTTAAGTGGCATCAGGAGTCGAACCTGCGACTCGACGGAAACAGCGCCAGCTAGGAGCCCGAAACCAGGACCACTTCATCCATTCGATCACCGCTACCGCATGGATCAAGTATGTGTTTTTGGATCAAGTATAAAGGCAAGGAAGTTGTCGGAAGTTTGCTAGCCATCAAACCAAAAGGCCATCGTTTCAAATATCGGGAGAAAGGCTCAAAAGTGTTATTTAATTGGAACCATTTATATTTACTTTAATGCAGAGTGGAAATCTGAAGAAGATTAGTTGGATTGAATAAGTGTTGCTTTAGATATACATGAGGAATGTAGTTGATAAACCTCCTAAATTAGAACCCCGGCCAGGTGTGTGTATTGCAAAAAAGACATCTCCTCTCCTCCTCTCCTAGCCAACTTATTCTCATAACTTCCATAACGCGCTTCGAGAAAACTAAGACCTTACTTTATTTTACATGTAAAAGTCAACAATATTCCGCCAGATGGTTCTTTGATGGAATCAGGTTAGTTGGTTGTTTCAGACTTTTGACACCGAGTCCTCATGTAATATATTGTGCCAAACGCAAGGTAAAGAATTTCCATTTCATTCAGTAAAACAATTTAAAAGTTCATTTCTGAATAAAACATAGTTTAAAAAGTTGTTTGTTGTGAAATTAAATGAATGTAATAAAATCATTCTCGTGTAAAAAATGAAATATTTTCAGTTGGAGATTAAATTAGTTACTGATCTAATGGAATCAGAACTCAACTCTCTCATTATCGGCAACAAAGACGCCTTCGACATGGAAAAATTAATTTGCTTTTTCCCAAGTTTAAATAATTTTATAATTATTAAATAAGGAGTCAAATGGAAATCATATTTTAGCATAGAGATATCTGTATACTTCTTAAACTGTTTATGTAAAGAAAATCACGTTCAAATATCTATGAATGAGAGTTTAGTAATCTTTAGCTGTATTTTCATTTGTTAATCATGTACTTACCTTTAAGTACATCTTGCGTAAAATCTACTGCTTTTATATCTTTAAAAATTTGCACAGAGTAAATAGACATAGCATTCTATACACGAAAAATACTGATAATTTTGCAAATTTAATTTAATAAAAATTCAAATTTTTTATAATTTTATCATTCAAATTTCCGATAATTTTTATAAAAATATTGGGCTCCACCTAAATTTTGAGAATGTTTATTTTAAAAAAAATTATGTTCATTGAATAGAAAATAACCTCTTTCCATAATGTGAAAAATATCAACATTGCGAATAGAGTAGATTTTCTGGAAATTTTACCAGAAACCTCAAGAAAAATTCATTTTAAGAAATAAGCAAACGCATATATTTTTCTATGGCTTGGCACGTTTGTTCATAATTTTAAAACTCAATTTTCGAACGTTCTATTTATCGAATTCTCATAAATAGCACATCTACGGAATCCTTGAAGCGCCCTCCATTTTTTAACACCAAAATCACAATTTTCAAATATTGAAGCATTTCATCGTCACAGTTACCTTAACCACTGGTTTACAGGGATACATTTGGATAGAAAGGGTCAAGCCATGCTTTAAAACTATTCTCTAACCATGGCTATCAAAATTAAATCACATGTATGGCATTAACTTAACCGAATGATATCTTATAATAGGAAACTAATAGAAATATCCGCAATCGTTTCTTTAATCAGTTTGGATACGTTGGAATTTGTCCTATTTTTTTCATATGTTATGTTTTCCTGAATGAAACAACTCTGAGAAAATACCTTTTTCTCTGCTTTTGAATCTTTAGGAAATGCAAATAATGCACTACAAAAATACTGATTATAAGTGTAATACATTGTCAATTCAAGTTATATAGATATAAATATAAGCTAATGAATTCATTTTAAAACTTATTTCTTAAATTCATTGCTTACGTAAATTTTTTACTCTTCATATGTATTCATAATATTTCAGTGGTCAATCAAGTGCACTAATGTTCGTTTTAGTGCACTCACGTAATGTTAACTTCAATTCAAAATATTGTGCCATAAGAAATACAAAAAATGTAAAAGTTCATTTTCTTGCTCATTGACTGGAAAAGAAGATAAAGGTATATTCTTGCTCGCAATCAAAGAGTGTTTTAGAAGAAATAAAAAAAAAAGTTAAAGAAGCTTGGGAATACATAGAGAAGAAAATTCCATGGAGGAAGTAATTTTATTTTATTCTTTTTATTAAATAAATTTTAATGAATTAATTTCTGACTTTTATACAAGTCTCAATTTACCTCTCATGATTTTAAAGAGAATGAAGTTTTGCAATCCTATTTGGAAACAACCCTTAGGGAAATTAATACATGCCAGTGATGAATAGTTTGAAATATTGATCACTACATCAAAGGGATATGAAAGGAAATCAATTATTAAAATTTTAAAGATGGTTGGAAGGATTTAACTATTAAAGGACAGTTATATAAGGACAAGAAATTCAAACTTGGTACTCATTTCAGAGAGAAATAAGAAAAACCAGGAAATTGAATTGTGTAAATTTCAAAATTGATTTGATGAGCTGGTAAAGACTTCAAAACTTGTGTATCATTAATATCTTTACGACGACTTGTATCATCAGTAGTACATGGCATTTATTATTTGTAATCGTCATGCACTATCAGCAGTTCACCGTTACAGGTTGATTTTATGTGCTATAAAATCAACAGAGGTTAAATAAAGCTTTAAATTATGTGCTAAGAAAGGAAGAGGGAGTGTTCGAATTTAAAGTAAAGTATGTCGTGACTAAGAATATAAAAATGATATTGGCTAAGTTCATTTTTGTGTTCGTTTTTCTTCGTATTATGTGATTATTTCTTGGTTAAATTTTGTAGTCATAAATATTTTTGTAAAGTGTTTACTGTTATTTACATACTTACAAAGTACACACATGCCTTTGAACAGAAAAGTTCTGCAATTTGGTTCGCGTTATTTTCATATACGGGTTTATTCAAAATGAATCATATGATTTCAAATTTCTATATTTCTGAAAATAAGTGATACAGAATGACATGTAGTAAATTAAATACAAATGAAAGATGTGGAAGTTTCTTATTAGGGTCAATAGATTATACTTGTGTGTTCATCGTAAAGCTTTTTCATGAACTTTTTTTTAGAACCTTTTCCTCTGGAGAAGTAATAATGGCGTCCGGTGAGCAGAAAGCATTTTGTGTGCTGTCGTTTGCGCAATGAGGATCTGGAATCACCATTCAGCGAAAATTTCGTAGAAAGTACCTAATTAATCCACCTACGGCTCAGAGTATTCGAAGAAGGTATCATCAGTTTCAAAGCAGTGGGTGTCTTTGTAGAGGCAAAAGTGGAGGGCTACCACAAGCATATCTGCGGAAAATGTTGATAGAGTGAAAAACACTTAAATCTACTAAGTCCAACGAAATCGACTGTTTGCACCAGTTGAGAACTGGGCATTCCTCAGCCTACTGTTTGCCAAGACAAAAATTGTGTTACAAGCCGTACAAATTGCAATCCTTGAGAGTACTGAGACCTAGGTCACCTGATATGATCCCTAGCGATTTTCTTTCCTTAGAGGTTTGTAAAAGATAAATTGTATGTACCACCATTACTCACAAATTTATTTGAAACAATGGTTTTCTGCTACTGTACAATCCATTACCACTAACACTTAACAACGTATTTTCAGGAATTTACATATCGTCTTAACATTATAATATAAAATGTTAATAAATGAAGTTATATGGGTATACTTGTAAAAAAAAATTCCACTGTTTTCCTTTTTACTAACTATTCTGCATAGTTTATTTGTGAAAGTATAGCATTGTGAAATTGAATGAATTATTTTGAATAACTTTGTAGTTCTGTACTGTGGGTTCTAATTGAAAAAAACATATTTTAGATTAAAACACACACAAATTAATGTGTATCATTCTTTCGCAATTAATGATGCACTCTCTCTAAATTAAATTCCATTACTCAATATATATATTTCGCAAATTTTAAAATCCTTTCTATTAAAACATTGAAAGATATAAAAAGTGTAATTGTATCTGTAAGTTAAGAGTGCTTCGTATTCGCTTCCTCATAATATCATCTTAAAAAGCTGTTTGCGCGTGTTTTCGACGATTGCAGCATTTCTAGTCTAACAGCCTATTGATACTTAATTATGCACCTATTAGTGTCTAATGCTTAAGATGTTATCATTTTTAAAATTTAATTTTCTTATTACTTTTTTACAGCTCGCAAATTTAATAAGTAGCGATTCGTGTCTGGTTTTCAAGGCTGTGATTTAATTGTATGTATTTTGAATTCAATCATATCGTTTTATTTTTTTAAATTTAATTATCCGTCATGATTACTTTGATCATTTTATTAATTTCAGTGAAATTTCTAGGAAGCATAGTATTCAAATTTATTTTTATTATACTCAGAAAACTGTAACTGAAGTACTAATTTCAATGAGTAAGGGCGTATTTTAAACATATATTATCTCCCAAAAAACGCATTTTTTTACCTATCACTTTTATTAAACTTATTTTACAAGTAATTTTTTTGCTTTTATTGTTTTATTAATACAAATTATTTACTCGATTTCACTAATTTTATCACTTTCGATTAATGAAAATTTCATGTAAACAAATATGTGGTATTGTTTATTCTTCAACTATGGTACAATGAGAAATAATGCAACTTCGATCTTAAAGGGTGTAAATGTTGAGAAAAATAATACTTTTTTTTCTTAAAGCTAATTTAATCTAGAAAAAATTTAAATATATACCTTACGCATTGCGAACAGTGCATCGCTGTATTTGAGCATGAAAAAGTGATCTAAAACGCACATATAACATTATGGCATTTTCGCTTCTGTGTTCAGTTAGATAATCTTTTTTCTCCAATTCGTATGCAACCCACAAACTGTTCTAACGGCTCGTAAATCGGATATTTATGGAGCTCAAGAAAGTCCACGTGAAGTGATGTGTTCTGAAGGAAGAAGAACCGAGAAGCATTTCAATTTGATTTCTTTTCCCTTTTCTCACTTTTATTGGTGAGTTGTAAACTGGTAAAAAAAAGTGTTTAAAAAGTTTTGTTAAAGGTTGTGTCAAACAATCCATATTTTATAATTAAAGCAAGTTCTTTGCAGAAACATTTGTGTATAACTTTATTATAAAACTTAGTAGTTGAACTTGATTATTCATGCTTTAAACCGGTATTATAACTAAATCTTAGTTCTAGGAAGATTTTAAATTCAAAACTCAAATTTAATCAATGAGCTTCTTGCGGATCTATTGAGACATTAACACTTATCTATCCAGACACACCCCAAAAAGAATGAAGTCATTGTACCCAAAGGTTTCTCGAATGATAGTTAATGTGGAAACTAAGAGTTTATAATAATATTTCATTTGATTCAATGTAAGCTTTAACTTCAAGTATTTACACCGTGGAAATACTTGCTTTTCATATAACTTTATAGCTTTGTTTGTTTCTGTTTTCAATAAAAAAAAATCAATTCGACAACTTATTGTGAAACTCTAATATCAAAATCACAATTAAAATAATTTCATTACAGTCCATATATATCCAACTTCAGTATTTATCCCAATAAAGAAATTTTTTTTACAAAAAATGTGTAAATTAAAGGACTTAATGTCCATCAGACCTCAGGAAAAATAATTTTTTCTGTACTTTGTATGGTGTGAAAGACTTGAAAGGATTAGATCTGGAACACCAAAAAATTATTATCTTAATGGGTCTGTGGAAATTTAAATTACGAGATTTCTGTACTGGACCTCCATTCTCATGACATTAACTAAACTGAACACTGTATCATAATCATGTTGGTTATATTGGCCGGTAGCCAAAAGCCATCTTAGGAGCTCTAATGTGCAATTTATCAAACAAAACCATAGAATATATAAAGTAGTCTTTTTCGTGTATTCTCTTTAAAAAAAAATGCTAGAAATAAAAGGAAAAATAACGACCTTTGAAGATATTGTCGTTTGTAATGTAAGGTGAAATAACAAGACATCATTAGAAAAAAAGAAAAAACATCTTTAAACGCATTGAAAAAAAAATAATTATATACAAAAACAGTTTATAGATATAATAAATATTCACATCAGAGGCAAGAAATTATTTCTCAAAGGAAAGACAATGTTAAATTGTAATTAAATAATATAGCACCAAAAACAATTTCCTTTGTATTTGTTTGAACTGGATATCACTTTTGTTCAGAATTTTAATTATTAAGAGCTGACTTAAGAAAAACATAAAATGAAAAAGAAACGGTTCTTTTCCAACTTATTTATCTTCTTCACCCAGCCTCAAGCGACAACTGTAATAATAAAAAAAAGGAAATAAATATTAATTCTAACTTTTTCAAAATAAAATTTTGAGAGCAGTCAATGAAAACAGATCATTCATATAAGCAATTTATAAAAATAATAAGTGCATTAGATTAAATTTGTCAAAGGAAGCCGCTTTTAGAATATTATGATCGTTTTATTTTTTCATTCTTGGAAAATGTTATATCATTGAATAATTTGTTACTGCCTGACGTCTTACTAAATACAAATAAAGATATACTAAGAAATGTTTTAAAATATATAAAATAAGATTCAGAGAAATCTGAATTCATTTGAAAAATCAAATTATTCTAAAAATTCATCACTCATGTTTCACAAAACCTAAAATAAATATTAATATAAATTTGAGACATTTTTACGTTTTAATAACAGCATGTATATTGATTGATGCGTGTTTTGACTTGAAATTAGAGCATTACTTTTGTGAAACGACCGAATTTACTGAATCAATTATCCCGAACGTTTCAAATAAATTCAAAAATCCCTAATACTTTTAGTTCGAACACTGATGAATATCAACATCTTGTTCGAAATATATCTGTGAAGTATCGAATTAACTGGCATTTTTGTATGACACCAAATGAGTATGAATATAACTTTGGTGTATTCTAAATACATATAAGTTACTCATGATTATAAGTCTTTAGTGTGTAAATTAAATGTAATTAATATTGTCGTTCAATGTTCTTCAGAGTCGCTAGTGAAAATTTCTAAAAGGGAGAAACTGCGTTCCATATAAAAGAAAAGATACCTAGTCTTTAAAAAACTATAAGTGTTATTTTAATAATTATTATTATTTGTTTGTATATACTATGTATACAGATATACAGCAGTTTAAATAAAATTTTTAGCTTTAATTACATGATGAAAATTATACCTGAGTCCATGCCACATTTTAGTAATGGAATTAGATTTTATGTATTTCATTAACACTAGAATCAAGCAAGTGAATATTGTAACAATTTTGAGTAAATATATGAAACACAATTTTGCATTTAAGAAAATCTGAAAATGTGTCTTTCTTTTATCCTATCCAGAGTATATATATTTAATTCAAACACATCA
>BMAW01076940.1:0-25591 GCA_019974015.1 Nephila pilipes | reverse complement strand
ATATATATATATATATATATATATATATATATATATATATATATATATATATATATATGTGAAATTAGAGGTAATCAAGTCCATTTCGAATCTACGACGGTTTGCTCTTACACAAAGGGCTGTGAAAGCAGAGAGTTTGTCTAGGGGGGGGGGGGTAATTCCATTCTATAGGTGACTTCATCAATTCGATGAAGATGCTCTGTAGCTTTACTTCGTTTGTGTGGCGGAGAGATGAAGATATTTGCATTCAGCTACCCCTATTAAGGTGGTTCTTCTGAGACGGATAGATGTTTTGTCTATTAACTTTATCATTTCGGCGATGATGGAATTGGGAACGCGTTCGGGTATACTTCCGACGCGGGTAATGTGGAAAGGAAAGAAGCGGAGTGGAAAGAGAGAGCGAATGCTCTCAGCTTTATTCAAGAATAGGTGGAGCTGCATGAGCTATCACATGACGCTGATTTGTGGTGCCATCTATCGACTAAGGGAATTGGTTTACAATACATTGGAAAATACAAATAATTCTTTGATAAATTAGATGAAAAATGTTACACAGAGTTCGACCCTTCAGAGCTGGCCTCATCTAAGCTATTCGTTACTTCACTTTGATTATATTTCATATTTTTCAAGTAACTAATAATACATAAATAGTAAAAAGTGATTTCATAACTTTTCAATATTATTCTGCAACAGACAAAATATATAATAATTTTTTTAACACTTTATCATATAAGAATGATAAAAAATACTGATATAAAAACAACATAAAATGTATAAACATATATATATGAAAAGTAAATAACACAAAGGTAATATCTATGTAAAAAGAAAATATGCATAGTATAAAATTAAAATCAAACGAAATACCAAATATAATATTTATCTACGTTTGATATTTTAAATGCTGAAACAATACGTATATATATATATATATATATATATATATATATATATAATTTCCAATATTACTAATATATACTTATATTGTTCATGTTTCAAAGTTAAGATCTTATTATTCTCCAGAAGAATTAAAATTAATTAATGAATAAACAGTACTTTAGATCACACAATAATTATGAAAATAATAAATAAATATTAGTATTAATTAAATAATCATAATATATATATTAAGAAAACTTTTTATTCATTTGTTTTTATTTTACCTCTTTCTGTTCACTTACTGTTTTCACTCTTAGGAGATTCCTGTAATGTGATTGTTATCACAACAAGATTGAAAATTTCAGTATACGTGCAGAAACATGAGGGTCTACCCCGAGTACTATTAAGTTCCTAATGCGTCCCTAATCTGGCTGGTCCCGACCTAAGGCAACTGGTAGAAGTGCGAGGTACTTAAGTGAATTATAAATTTCTACGAAATTAATATTAACCATATAGTGTTTTCGAGCTTAGGTCCCAGTCCCACATGAATTTCTCTTTCCTCATCCTTCTATAAAGTCGATAGGGAGCATGAGTAAAAAGGAAAGCAACCTTCTTACTTTTGACCCTGTCCAAAAGAATATTTTGTGGTCCAAATAACACTAGTTACACTTTCTGTGGTTCAGATATATCCACAAAAATCACAAGCATAGTTTCTTGTATATTTTGTTTCCATGCAGAAAGTATTAATTTTTTTTTCCTATTCTGAGTGTTCATGAAGTTTGTATGTTTTTATAGTATGTTAAAAGGCACGAATTTTGGTGTACGGATAACTTTGTATTACACAACAAATATTTCTTTTTTTTAAAACATTTTAAGTGTTTTATCTATATTGAATATTTGATGGACTGCATAGACACTGGTACACATTCCTACTTAGGATTGGACTTTTACTTTATCGACAGAAGCAATCAATTTCAAATAGTTGTATGAATAGAATTTATGATATTTGCAATATTTTACTTTGGTCATATTTGATGTAATTCATTGTAACATGTTACTGTTTACCTTTTATATGTTTTCTTGAAATATTTTTTTTTTTTTGTAGTATTTCAAATCCTCCACCATTTTAACATAACCTATTCATTTGTATTTTCATATTTTTACTACTTTTATATGATTATTTGTGTTTTGAAAAGGTGAGAGGATTTTTAGATATCATTCTTTTTAAATAGTAATTTTAGATATACTTCTTATTATATGATTTGATATTTTTATTTAGACTCTTCAATAAAGTACGGTTATTTGTTAGGGCCCAACGAACATCCGCGTTTTGCGGAGGGGGGAAATTTGTAATGTGATTTAACTTTAATTTAATAATTACTCTCAATAATAATTTAGTTTTCTGTTCTATCCCATTCCCTAAGGTAAAAGTAAAGAGTTCATTCTTATTTCATGATTCCATTCCAAATTGTCCTTTTATTTATAAAATCACTTGCTCTTAAAATTTGTTTAACCATTTTTTCCACGGTCGTAAATCAGTCAAAATAATCCCTACTAGACTCCTTGTCTATTTTAAAATTAACTGGAATCCCTATTCCTGCACCACGTGTTCTATGATGTCTCTTATGGGAAATCCCTATTATATAATGGGATACTATGTGAAATAGAGCCCATCTTATCATCTCGTCATTTCAGGAGGCACTGCGGTTAAACCACTCAAATGTAAAAAACTTCTTTTTCTTC
This sequence comes from Nephila pilipes, assembly GCA_019974015.1. Classification (NCBI taxonomy): domain Eukaryota; kingdom Metazoa; phylum Arthropoda; class Arachnida; order Araneae; family Nephilidae; genus Nephila; species Nephila pilipes. The sequence continues at coordinate 22,969 of BMAW01076940.1, read as the reverse complement.
TGCCCAGCCGGCCTACCATGCGCATCGTTTCCGTAAAATAAAAAGCCGATAAAGAACAGTTGAACTTAAAAGTGACTCGCATCTGTTATTGATTAAATATTGTTTTTATTCTAAGTCGACAGGATGATTAATTGTCCTCAAGTAAATTCAAATTATACATATATATATATATAATTCCGACGTTTATAAAGTTTCCGAATATTCTATTAATATAGTAAAATTTTCGGATTACTAAAGGAAGAAAACTTTATAATCATAATAAAACTATTCGACTAAAAATTGTCCGTAGGAAAGGATCTCTTTAGAAGGATAAAAATAATTTTTGAATCAATTAAAAAAAAAATTATACATCGTCATAAGCAAAATGATCTCTAAGCTTTTAAGACTATTTTTTCAAAACATTCAGAATAATGGAAAAATTATTTTCTTCGTGATGCATAAATTTTTTTTTTTTTTTTTTTTTTTTTTTTTTTTTTTTTTTTTTTTTTTGCTGTTTGTAGAAAATGCAACACCATGAAGAAATCATCAGAATCAAATGAAATTCGCAGCAAATGTCAATTATAGGATATTATGCAAATTAATAAAGTTTCAGAGCCATCGCGCGTGCGCGGCGCGCGCAGCGCCCTCTGAATTGATGCTGAAAGCGTATAAATAAAGTGCTGTAGCGGGACGTTGAAAAAAGTCTATGATTATTTGTTAGTGGCAAACGTTTAGTGAGACCTGAGTATGCCTCCACGACGGAAGAATAAGAAATTCAAGCAACTTACGGAGTTTGAACGAGGGAGGATAATCGGCCTTCGAGAAGGAGGATTTTCCTATCGCGCAATAGCAGCTCGTATGCAGCGGAACAGTTCCACAGTGATGCGAGTTTGGAAGCAGTGGACCGACGAGCACCGAACAACTCGAAAAACAGGCACTGGACGACAGAAGGTGACGTCAGAGCGCGATGATCGACACCTGCTCCGCATGGCGGTGAATGATCGCACAGCTTCCTCCAGGCAGCTGGCAGCACGTTGGTCTACTGCTACAGGTGTACAATTGTCGGCTTCGTCAATTCGTCGTCGTCTGCTGCGCCGTGGATTGCGTGCAAGGGTGCCTTTATACAGGATTCCCCTCACGGCGAATCATCGACGGCTGCGTCGGCAGTGGGCTCTTGAGCACAGAGACAGGCGAGCTGATTGGCACCAAGTTGTCTTTTCAGATGAATCACGCTTCAATTTGAGGACCCATGATGGCCGTGTTCGTGTTAGACGTTATGCCGGTCAACGCTGCCTTCCTGAGTGTATTATTGAACGACATAGTGGTCGAACACCCGGAGTTATGGTCTGGGGTGCGATTTCGTATCATGGACGATCCAATTTGATACGAATTGAGGGTAATCTCAATAGCAACAGGTACGTCCGTGAAGTGCTACAGCCCGAAGTCGTTCCTTTCCTTCAAGGCATCCCTGGAGCTATCTTTCAGCAGGATAATGCACGCCCACATGTTGCGCGGACTGTTCGAGACTTCTCTTCAGCACAACGCATGCAACTTCTTCCTTGGCCTGCTTATTCACCGGATATGTCGCCTATTGAGCACGTGTGGGATATGGTTGGTCGGCGTCTCGCTCGTGATCCGCGTCCTGCAGTTTCCAAAGACGAACTTTGGTTGCGCATACAAGCGATATGGAATTCTCTTCCTCAAGCAGATATTCAACATCTGTTTGACTCCATGCCACGTCGTATAGCAGCACTTATTGCAGCGCATGGTGGCTGCACCAAATACTGATTTCGGACGCTTAATTTGTTTCTTTTGTTTTGAAAATTTCATCATTTATTTGTATCAGTACAAGTCGTTTCTGCATTAAATTTCATTTGATTCTGATGATTCTTTCATGGTGTTGCATTTTCTACAAACAGCAGTATATATATATATATATATATAAATCATTTTAAGTACATCATGAAGAAGTAAAATATTTCTTTTAAAAATATATTGACGTTAAGATAACGATGGTATGTCCGGTATTCTTATAAATCAAGTATTTTGAAAAAAGATTTCTCACAATTAATTTCATGTCAAATAATTACTTGCAATAATGATAAAAATTAATTTTAAATTCAAAAATGTTAATTTCAATTTTTCTTATAAAATTTAAAAATGAATTCCTTTATTAAAAGTGGTTTTCACATAATGAGTGTAAATCTGACTGAATTTCAACCATTAAAAATTGATAATAAGTTAAGAAGCAAGAGAGAGAAAATGGTTACACTGATCTCTAATTTCCACTTTGTATAGGTTGGTTGGTTTTATTAACATCGCACTAAATGCAAGAGGGCTTTTGGCGACCGACCTCTTAATTTGGAACCTCGGTCATGAGACGAAGACGACACTTGAGCTGGCAAGCACCTTCCTATTGCAACTTCCACACAAAGCCGAAAGAAGGACTTTGGCCTCTACAGATTTAACGTGTATCAACCCCGGCAACACGGCCGGTCTTTATTAGCATCAAGGCTCGAACTTACGATTCGGCGGAAACAGCCGCCGAATTCTCAGCTGCCATAACCACTACGCTACAGAGGAAATGAGCTTTGTATATATATTATACCCCTAATACAAGTAAACTTGAATATACTAGAGTAAGTAAAAATCGAATTAAGTCCATGAATAAATATATTTCTATTTAAATGTTTCTAGTTAAAATAAAACTATTAAAGATTTCACAAATATCTTTGTACTACTTTATTTTTTCGTGACTTCACTTATGATTGCTTAAATTTCCATTTTGTGAGAAAGCTTTGAAACAGAACTCACAAAAATGGATTTTTTAATGGATACCGATTCGAAAATGTCTATTTAAACACTAATTAGTGAGAACGCTTTATTATATATTTCCCAAACAAAATAATTTTTTTGCAAGCATACGCAACTGTCAATTTAGACATAATTGTTTTTTGTAGTGCGGACTCGCAGCCAGCGGTTTTCGGCGAGTCATGGGATCGAAACCTGATGCCACTAATGGCCCACCATGTTAGCCGGGGACAATGCACGTTACACTGTGCCATGTAATCAAATATGCGTCGCATGTAATACGTCTTACTTCTGCTAGAAAAAATTCCATTGTTTTTATTCTTGTCGTTCACTGTAAGCTTTTATTCACTTTCCGATTACAAAATTATGCAATGTCTTATGTTTTTTTGTCGATAAATGTTGAGTTTGGGGGTGATTGTCTCCCAGAAGGATAGTTTGTAGATCAACATCCCTTGTGGGATTTAGGTCCCTAGGGCATTCTACAAATAACCCTAATGTTGTTTCTAATTCGACGTTAATAAAACGAAAACAACAACATCATGTTCTATGCTTTACAAATATAAGAATTTTTTTTCGTATGGATATGCAAAGGGAAAAGGGAGGGAAAATTCTTAAATATACGGCTTTTCTTTCGTTCGGATAATCAGATGCTTTCTTTAATTACAGCTTTCAGTGAAGTCCTTCTTTCAAATTTGACAGACATAAATCTTGCTATTGGTATGGCTGTGTGCGGTTGCTGTAGCCAAATGGTCATGGCAGTGGACTCCTTGCGGACATTGTTTCGTGGAGTCTTGTGCTCGATTCTTGATGTCACTAAAAACCCGTCGTGCCTCGTGGCTCATGTACGTTAAATCGGATGAGATTCGGTAGTTCTCATCCGTTCCATTAGCCTGCTGTGGAACTTTGGAGAGGGAAGTGCCAGCTCAGATGTCGTCCTAGTAACTAGATCAAGGTTTAGAATTACGAGGTCCATCGCCAATAGCGCTCGTGTTGATTCTAAGTACGATGTTAATAAGCAATCAGTTAATGTCATTCTAAAGCTATATGTGACGGACATCGGCATTTATATTTAAACAACGGTAAAATGACTAGGAGGGAACAAGAGATCATAAACATCTCAACCAAATTCTCATAAGAAGAATAAATATTTAAACCAGTCTAATTTTAATACAGTCATCCAACATTTCTCTTCATGCGAATGCTTAACAAAATCGGATATTAAATTTCTGTAGTGCAAATTGCTTAATACAAAATTGGATATTGAATTACTGTAGTACAATTGTGTAAGAAATTGCGAAAGATTAACAAAATTGGATATTAAATTACTGTAGTTTTATTGGTTCACTATTAGGAGATCTTAAGAGTTTAATTTATTCAAAAATACATCTCCAGTCAATTAATTGGTTACGCTTACGAGCAAAAATATGTAAAAAAATTACGTATGCATATAAATTTTTGTAATACTTTTTCACAGAAAAGCATATTTACGTAATTATATACATATAAATTGCAATAATTGCTTTAAACAAGTATTTCATAATTATTTTTTGTTCCGTCTGGTTCTATTTAAAACAAGTACAAAATTTATTGTTTAATAATGCAGAAGAATTATTTCAAGAGACCTTATTATAATTTCATAGATTTTAGCAAATGCTTAGAATATACATTTTCCAATTTTAAGATTATATGTGATAAATAAATCGTTAAATAAGTTCAATTTTCATTTAGACGCAATTCGAATGTGATAAATGTTTTCAACTTTTTCTAAAAGTCCTAGAATATCAATCTAATCATTGATTAATTAAAAGGGAAATGTCTTATGTCAGTCAAATATAAGAAAAAGAAACATTTATTGATATTGTAGAAAAATTTATACATATTTCGGCTTAAAAAATTCGATTGCATTTTGACTTTTAGAAATGAAGAGAAAAAAAAAAGTTACTTTAGCTTTCCAGAGTAAATATTTATTCTTTCCTTCCTGCAATATTATCAAATTATTAATTACAATAAAAAGGTTTTCGTCGGAACGTATATTCACTACAACAAAATTTTTCTGTTAACGTCGGGAAAAAAAGATTAAGATTCGTATATAAGATTTACCAGAAAATAAAAACATTTCTTTTTAAAGCAAACTTCTTTCAAACATGAATCGTTGTATCCTGATTTTGAGTGCAACCAAACACGTATTGATATAAATTTCAAAGAATGTTAGAATCATTTTCCTTTTTAGAAAAAACTCGCGAAACATAAAAATAACATTATTTGGTTTTCGAAAGCTTATGGGTTCTTCTTTAGTCGAGCAACAAAATATTTTCACGAAATAGTAAAACCAGGAAATGTTATCTTAGTACTAATTTAGTATGACAGAAAAATATTACGGAAAGAAAACACAGATAATAAACAATAATTTATAATAAATCACAGATTTAACAAGAATAATTAAAAAGTTACTCGATGTATTTAAAAATTGTAAATAATATTTTATTGAGAATTAAAAAAAAATTTAATAAACGAGCAAATGGTACTGGATAAATGAAAATAAGCAATATAGCTTCGGACATTTTCTTGTAAAAACTTTTAAAATTAATGGTTCATGCGCTGATATTTTAATTGTTACATGAATTATTTTTTCATACTAATGCGAGCAAGTAGTTCATGAAAACGTTTTAAAAAATTTGAATAAATTACATTTTTATTTTCGTTTCATGATCATTTCATTAAGTTCCATTTTATTTCGTTTTATTTCGACAGTTTTCATCAAAGTAAAAATGACGTTAAGGAAAAATATTACAAAGATTTAACGTTTTTATATTTATTTGGCATAAAAAAACAATAAATATACCAAGAAGAGGTAAATATTGTGATATTTCTTATTGTACGTTGACTCTGAAACAATGAAGGTAAATACTTCATTTTGTGTAGTACCTTAATACTGATTTCTCCGATGCACAAAGGTTAATGGTTTTGGTTAAACATTAAAGAAATAAGTTTTTAATTTATCAAACACAATTTTCTGATACAAATCATATTAAAATTTAGGGGGAAATGTATTAAAAGAAATTATTCTAAAATACTGTAAATCACACTGAACATCTGGAATTAAAATTATTGGATATAACAATCATAAAATAAAAAATACATTTTTTTTCTCACAATTTGAGTTTTATTCAAACATACATCAAAAGTAATAAAAACTCGTACAAACTTGAGTGCCTTAGAAAGCGTAAATCAAAAAGTACTTTTTGTCATAAATCGGAACCAATATACAAAAAAATAGTTCCTTCTTCTCAGGAAATGTACAACAAAACCCAAATTGTAATACTCAGCAATAAAGGCAAAAAGACCGTATCCTTTAATTTGACTATTTCTGTAAAATGGAAGCAAAATTAAGTACTGCTTTTAATTTTATTTACATGCGTCTATTCATAATGAATAAGCAATTGTCTTCATTAATTACGTCTAATAAGCAAATACTTACTACTAAAACTCACAAATATAAGGCTTTATGATGACATGTATACGCAATTGCTTTCTTTAAGTATCACTTTTAAAGACTGCCTTGTTGCATATTTCAAACATGTCTTTTTCGTTGGAATGAGCATGCAAATGTGTTTAAAGTGTCCATTTTCAGAGAAGTCCTGGTGGCAGGTTTGGAAAATATAAGATTTTTCGTCGGGGGGATATGTGAAAGAGTTTGTAAGTGCCCAATTACATAGAAAGTATTGCTACAGATTTCACACAAATCTATTCGATGGTATGAATGCGCAAGTGTCTTTTTAAATTGAAGAATGTAGAGAGAAAGTCTTGTTGCACTTTTCTCAAATATAAGGTTTTTCTTTTGAATGGACACGCAAATGTGTTTTTAAGTTCCCACTTTCAGAAAAACCCTTGTTGCAGATTTCACAATCATATGGCTTTTCTTTAGTATGAACACGCAAATGTGTTTTTAAGCTCCCATTTTCAGAAAACGCCTTGTTGCAAATCTCACAAATATAAGGCTTTTCTTTCGTATGGACACGTAAATGCGTTTTTAAGTAACCAATTTCAGAAAACGCCTTTCTGCAGATTTCACAAGTGTAAGGTTTTTTTTTTTTTTTTTTTTTCGTATGAACACGCAAATGAGTTTTTAAGCTCCCACGTGCGGAAAACGACTTGTTGCAGACTTTACAGGTGTAAGGCTTTTCTTTTGTACGGACAAGCAAATGAGTTTTTAAGTTCCAACTCACAGAAAACGCCTTGTTGCAGATTTCACAAATATAAGGATTTTCTTCCTTATGGATACGCAAATGTCTTTTTAAGTTCCTACTGACAGAGAAAGACATAATAATATAGATTTCACAAAAATAAGGCTTATAGTTGGTAGGAATGTACATATGATTCTCTAAAAAACTACTTTCAGAGAAAACCTTATTACAGATTGCACAAACATAAGACATTTCTTCGGTATGGACACGCAAATGTTTTTTTTGAGTGCTTACTTTCTGAAAACGCCTTGTTGTAGTCTTCACAAATATAAAGCTTTTCTTTAGTAAGGTTGCCTAAATTCCTTCTTTAATTACCATTTAAAGAACTAGTTGAAAGTTTCACTCGAATAGGGATTTCATTAAGATCCATTTTAATTATAGACACAAAATGAAAGTGCTAAAAATTGACAATAAGAATTTTTTTCTACTCAGTAACTGTTGCGTAGAAAGAAATGTAGTTGGAAAATTAAAGCATTTCTTGATATGAAATAGTGACGAACTTCTTTTTGGAATTATTTAAAACTTGATTGGCTTCGAGTTAACACTCCTTCAATTCAACAGAAAATTTAAATACGTTTTATTATCATAAACCATAATTTACTTCACGCTACTTTATTTTGAAATTAGATGAACTAATTATGAATAATTCAGTTTGTTTTCAATTTATATCCTGCCGAAAGTAGAATACTTTCCTGGAGGACACTTGAAATAGCAAATAAACCATGCTTTCTAACAAATACAGAAAGCTGAGTTAAATTGTTAAAAGCCGGCTAAGTTATCACCTTGATTATTGGTTGGTGGGTTTTAATTAACGTCGCTCTGAGAAGTATAAATACTATTCGTGACGGATCTCAAAAATTGAAACAAATATCAAATGACGCGGATTGAACTGGAGACCTTACCTAATTTTTCCATATTCTACATTATAAAAAAGGAAAACACTATAAAACTATTCTACACTATATAAAGGTTCAATCTAAACTACGCTTCTTAGAGCATCCTATTCTCTTGGACAATAGTTTTAAATATTACTAATGATAAACCTATCATTTAGAAAGTTTCATGTATATTTTTATTTTTTTTTATTTCATAAAATTCGAAGTCAATAATTTTATTTTGCTTATAATCAGAAAAATATGGTTGAAAATACTATGAATAAATAAATAAACCTTCAAAATAAGGATTTAAATAAAATTTTGTACATTAATCTCCTCTACATGGGGTTATGATTTAAAATATACTACTTCAAGATGTGTATTACTTTAGAGAAATGTTTCAACCATTTTTTAATTACAGTTCGTATTGCTCGCAGAAAAAAATTATTGTTGAATAACTCATAGGAATAGTTTTAATTTACCTTATGAAAACTTGTTATATTGATTATTTATATAATTTCCATGCCTTTGTGGCCTTAATCTTTCAGAGGTGCTCGATGATCTCACAAAGGGATTTGTTTGCAAGGGAAGAGCTTAGTGGCATGCGAGAAGCCTAAGTGTCGGTTGTGGATGAATGAGACAGCTTAATCATGTATCGGTTTTCTAATTTATTGAGTTGTTTTAAATAAGTTTATTTAGATTTTTATGGAAATATTTCTTCAGCCTGACCTACACAAGAACATTTCAATTTGCATTTAGCTCCATTTTGTATTGATACATTTCTTTCTATGGTTAGGAAATAAATCTCTCCATGTGTTTTTATATGTCTTTCTTTTGAGTTACACTTTATAAACGCTTGGAAACAGATCCTGTCGCTGTGACATTCCAAACGTGGATGAATGAAAAACAGTACTTTTTAAATCATTAAAATAGGCAGAAATAAAATAATTTGTAAATAATCTTAAAATTTACATCAATTTTCGTTATTAAGTCCTTATTATTGTTAGACTTGTAGAAATAATTATGTATTATATCTGTCTTAAATGTTCACATGATTTATTTTACTATGGCCGCAGTAACCAATGGCCATGGTCGTAAACTTGCAACCAGCATTGTTTTCATCGAGTCGTGAGTTCGAGTCCTGGTACCACGAAATACATTATGTGTAACGGGACTCATGTACGTTAAATCTGTAGAGACACCAAGTTATTCCATTGGCAAACTGTGGAAGCTTGGGGAGAAATGTGTCAGCTCGGATGTCGTCTTCGTCACTTAACCGAGGTTCAGAATTGCGAACTCCACACCAGTAGCTCTAGTGTTTTATCTCAATGTGACATAAATGAACCATCACAATCCATTATACAACGAATTCTAGTTCCAATTTATGTAACGTTCATCAACCGTGCTATTCAATAGGTGCAAAGTGGAAGAGTTTTCTAACCATGACTTGACTGAAATAACAGCTATCGCGAACTCGCCAGCACGGTCACTCGGCAACAACGGATGCTTAAAATGTGGAGAGTAGAAATAGGAGATTAGACAGCAAGATAAATTGACACAGTTGAAGCCGCACCTTTATTCTGACTGCAAATATTGACATTGATAGTGCTACATCAAGTCTAGATTTCGGCTTATTTATAATATTAGATCTGGTTCACAAGAACACCATTTTAGGGATGTCATCTACCGCAATATTGCTACCGCCGGGAAATCATAGCTTAAAGGAAGCAACATTAAACGAGGCCATTTCAACATATAGTTAATCGGGAAAAGAAAAAAAAAATGACCCTAAATAGATAAATTTTTCTTTAATTATTAAAGTATTTTTATCCTCATTTATTCTTTGTATAATAAGGCACGCATAGATATTAAGACTTTAGAGACTGTGGGTGCGTCAGTTGTGTTAAATTGCAGGATACCTAGATTGTACTATTTACACTAAGAGCGTTGGTAATGGGGGGGGGGGGATTGCGCGGCCAATGTTTTTGTAGTTGAAAATTTGTATAAATCCCAACAACCACTATTTTTTCCCTTTCTTTTATAAAAAGAAAGCCTAATGTTCATACCACATACCTTACGATAACATGTGGTTTGAATCGATAGATTTCTGGATGAAATGATATTCAACATCTGACACTGATTCTATTCAAGTGCAATTTTCAAAAAAATACTCTAAACCTGAATTCTTAAGTAACACACTTAAACCTAATTACCTTATAGGTAAATCTTAAAATTTATAATTATTCATTAGATTCAGTTTACCTTAAAGAAAGGATAAATTGAGATGTTTTTGTGGCCGCAACAGCATAGTAGTCATGATCAGGGTCATGAGGCCGGTGTTGTTTACGTTGAGTCGGGGTTTCGAGACCTTATGACGCTAAAGCCCCACTACGCAAATTAAAAGTGTAGCTACGCGAATGCACTTTTAATTCGGTTGAAGTCCCAAGTCTAAACAAAGGCGGGATGTGGAAGTTTAAAGAGGGAGGTGCCAGCTCATTTTTCCTTCCTCGTCACTTGATCGAGGTTCAAAATTACAAGGTCCGCCGTCAATAGTCTTTGTGTCGCTTCTCAGTGCGAAATTAATAAGCAATCGCACTGACATTTTTGTAGTTCTTCTTTGATTTACAGTTATTCTCTCATGAATTTACTCTTGTTTCTTGCTTAACAAAACATTATTCTTCAGATTTTGTAAAAGAAGTTATACATATATATCTGAATGAATATGCGAACATTTAATTTTTTCAATGTGTTATAACTTTTCTATAAGCCAACCACCCATACTATTGTAGCCTTAAGGAAGAAGAAATTTCAAACCAACCATCGGTAAGGAACCTAGCAGTACTTCAAATCTCGATCAAGGGATAAACACCGAACCTGAACCCATACATATCGATGTCAACTTTTAATGCGATGAGTTGTAAATTTAAGTGATTTTAAATTACATCAGCGCTTCTGTATTTCACACAACAGTCTTTAAAGCTAGACCCCAACCTTCATATTCATAACAATTTCTCTTGTCATCCGCTCCTTATTTCGGCTAAAACCGCCTGAAAACGAATTTGGAAATTCATTAACGAACTCTTAATACATTACGCAATTACCGGCCTAGTTTATTAGATCTTACTTTTCAGACCATCTTCATTCAAATAACCCTCCTGTTTATGTTGAGTACCTTCCCAAAAATTCATTTAAACCCGATTACGAAGTCTACAAAAGAATTGGATCGGAGAGTATTTTTTGTTAAAAAAAATTGCACTATAATCCTATAATAGAGTATGACTATGCAAGGGATGGATAAAACTAGTCATTACGTACAAATCGTAAACATACATATTTATATATACAATCAACTCTATTTCTAAAATAGCTAAAAAATATTAAAGAAATAATTTTTAATTAAAATATAGAAAATGCACAAATAAGCAAATAATTTATTCATTCCTCTTGTAATTTCAATACCCTTTCTGGATTAGTTTAGTTTTCATTAACGTCACACTAGAAGCAACACGCGGGCTATTGGAGACGGACATCGTAATTTTGAACTTTGGTCAAGTAAAGAGGACGACACCTGAGCTTGGCACTCCTTCTTCTAACTTCCATACCACACCAACGGGAGGACTTTGGCCTTCGACAGATTTAACGTGCATCAGTACCCTTTCTGAACAAAAGAAAAATATATATACGTTAAAAATAACATGTTGCGTTTCTGACTGTGATATACGTTTTTTTTTTTTTTTTTTTTTTTTTCCATTATTTTTTTAACGTCACACTGAGAAGCAACACAATGAAAATTGGTGACGGTCCTCATAATTTTCAACGAATGTGAAGTGACGAGGACGATATTGAGCTGGCAAATACATCTCCAAACATTCACTTGTACGTGATAGCCTAGTGGTCATGGTAAAGGAGTGGTCATGGTAAAGCCTAGTGGTCATGGTAGTGGCCGGCGATTTTCGCTGAGTCTTAGATTCAAGCCTTGATGCTATTAAAGATCAGTCGTGTAACCGGGGCAAATGTACGTTAAATTTTTCTTGCATCAAAATTAGTCGTGTTGTGGAAGTTAACAAAGAGAAGGTGCCTACTCAAATGTTGTCCTCGTCACATGAACGAGGTTCAATTTTAAGAGGTCCGTCAGCGATCTTTCACGTTTTGCTCCTTGTGCGATGTTAATGAAACCAATACAACCACCAACTTGAAACTATTACACCATACTAACGGGAGGACTGAATACTACAAAAATGAATTTTCTTCAGCCCCGTTATTAGGCAGCGTAAAAAACTGGGTAATATACTTATTTCGAGTTTACAGAAATCTGAGATTTCTCTTACTCGGTCACAAAAAAGTCGCCGAAGTCGACAGTCGGGTTCTCGTATGAACAAAGATTGAGAAACGGAGGTTTCATTCCTTGGAGTGGAGCCCCATTACTTGCCGGATTTTTAATGGTATTGAACCCAGGATTCAACGAAAACAATTCTCTCCGCCACCATGAGCACTAGGCCACTTTGTCCACATGATTGTGATGAGCAGGTCTACGTATGCGAAAATAAAAGGGATTTACATAGTATAAACCTAGTCAACTGTGAAAGCGCTGTTGAATCAGAGCTTTTATTATAGAAATTATGAATTTAAAATTATAACAGGTAATGTTTTTTAAGATAGTGGTTTACCACTAAGAGAGAATGATAAAACACACTCAAAAATTTGTACTCAAAGATCCTTTGAAAGAAAGAATTGATAGGTTTAATTAACATCGCACTTGTAGCAACACAAGGACTATTGACGACAGACCTCATAATTCTGAACCTAGGTCTAGTGTCGAGGACGACACATTAGCTGGCACCTTCCTCTCCTAATTTCCACACCCTGTTAATGGGAGAGCTTGTGAATTCTACAGGATTTAATGTGGTTTAGCCATGTTACAAGGCAAATATTTAGTATCATCAGGACTCGAACTGACGGCTGGATGAAACCCTGCAGCTGTGAATAAACCACTATGACCACTAGGCTACCGCAGTCACTTCAGTGGAGGATATATACATATATATATATATATATATATATATATATATATATATATATATATATTTGTTGTGGTCACAAACGTTTCGATTCAGCATATAAAAAAACTATAAATTTTTCAGAAAATACAAAAAATGTTACTTGTTGTAATTTTTATAAAAGTTCTGAGTATCCTCTGGGATCTCATTTGGTATATAATAGGAAATATAAAACCCGTATTTTTTGGAACTCTGAATTTATTAGTTCGGCTTACACTTCATATAGAAGATCATTCTGTTCAAGTATTAAGGATTTTCACCAAAGCTACTTAATTTCCAATAACATACCCAAATCCCAACGTTCTAGGGATTCTGATCATTTAAACTTAAAGTTTAAAAGGTGCTCTGATAGGAGATGCAAGACATGCGTCATGATGGCTGAAGAGCGGTATGATAGGGATTCAAACTTTTTATTTTGTAAAACTTTTAATTGTTTTATATGATGACTTGTGGTATGTGCCAGTTTAGTTACGTTGGGCAAACTTCGGGAACTATAAATATTAGAATAATCAGCATAGATCTGATACAAAACACTTTAATAGTCGAAAAATATAGGTAGGATAGAAATTAAACATTTTAATTCACATGAATTTAATACTATTAAAATATATATTATTAAAATTGTACCCAACACAAAAGAAAGATTATGGTTTGAGAATTTTTATATTGGTTTTTATGGTATTGTTTACCCTTATGGACTAAATGTAATGTGGAACAATAAAAATGTATTAAACGCAAATAAGCAAAATAACCAAGTATTTTATTACCAAGAAGGATTCTATAAGATTAATAATCCTTATAAATTAACTAGAACTTCTAGAGGAAAACGTAGATATTGAAAAATAAGAGACTTGTCAACTATTAAAGAAAAAATGTCTCAACTGGGATTAGAATTTGAAAAGAACTATCTCATAGGACATAGTAAGAACTTTATGTTCGGACTTAATAAAAGAGAGGTAAAGGTTGTCATGAATATTTTGAATAATGAAGTTATTCCGGATTCTCAAGGATTTCATATCATTGGAGATATATGTAGATAACTTTGCCATAAAATGAAAATTGATTTGAATATTGATGAAAAATATATTACAGAATATTGCACCTTTCTCTTTATGAATAAATCATTTAATAAAATTAATTTTTCTGGTGTGCTTCAAAAACACATGGCTCTATTTCTGGTTAAAAATATCAGGATAAAAAGAGCTTTTAAGTACAATAAAAAACTTGGTAGATCTATTTTTAATTACAATAATATTTCAGAGTCACAAACACCACAAGTATGTAAATGCAAAGATTACAAACAATATGTTGATTCATTCCATCAACATGTTGTTACGGGAAACATGAACATCGTTAAAAGCGATTTATTGAGAGGTTTCATGAATAAAGGAACTGGATTCAGGCTCATGATTACTAATAGTAACCTTGTAGTAAGAAAACAAATTACTAATGATTTTGACAATTTTATTCTTAAGGTTGCAATTAAATATGGTTTGCCAATTGAGGCATTTGACGAATTTAGGTCATGTGTTTTGATGAAAATTCTATATTTGAATTTTAAAGTGGATAGGGAAATTACAATTAAAGCTATAGATGATTTGCAGAAGGATTTTGTTATCGTTTATGTAGATAAGGTTCCTGCAAATTATGCAATTATTTGCAAATTTTACTATCATAAATTATTGAGTGAACATGTAATGAATAATAATGCTTTCCAGTTATCCAAATATAGTAACAGAGAAATAAATAATCGTCTTTTGGCATTCAATAAGAAGTTGAGTTTACATCTTACAAACATTAAATTTCCATATATTTTCTTAAAGCCAAAATTTCACAAAAAAAATCCTGTCAAATTTCGAAGTATTACGAATGGATATAACACCTATATCACTAAATCTGGCAAACTTTTACAATCCATTCTTAAAAAATCTATTGATAATATTGAAAATACTGCTATTATTAAAAATAGTTTTGAAATTGTCAAGAACATGAAGGAACGAGAGGTATTCTCTATACATGGGTATGATTTTGAAGACCTTTTTAACTCAATAGATATTCAAGATTTAATTAAAGTTCTTGCAATTTTATACAATAAATATCATTTTAATCAAACAATAAAACGTGAAAAATTCAATACTCTTATTAAACTTGTATTACAAGAGAATTTTATAGTTTTCGGTCAAAATCTCTATAAGCAAATTCAGGGTCTCCCTCAGGGAGGTCCAGCTGGTAATTGTCTGGCCAATTTTTATTTACATTTTTATGAATTACAGCAGATTGATAATGATTCTTACTTTCTTTATCGTTACATAGATTATTTAATTATTTTAGTTAAAAATGAGGAATTTAAACCAAATGTTTCGTTTTACCCTAATTATCTCAAATTATTAAAAACTAATCTTAATTCTAATACAGTAGAATTTCTAGATCTTGATTTGCAAATTGTTGACAATAGACTAATTAGTAATATTTATGATAAAAGAGAAAGATTCGAATTCCATGTAATCAAAATTCCTTTTTGGAACAGTAATCTGCACAGATCTATTTATAGGAATATTTTATTAGGCTTTTTATTACGTAATAACAAATTAACCACACATAAAATAGACAAGTTTAATAACATTAAAAAATTCTTCAACAACTGTTTAGATCATGATTATCCAACAAATTTCTTAAATACTTATATACATCACAAATATATTAAACATCTTTGCGAATCGTGATCCATTTTCAAATCCACCACACAACAATAGGTCCACAAAGTCGGCTTGTTAGTGGTCTAGCTGTGAAGAATTTATTTATTTATTTACATTTACACAGCTTACATTTTTACTCACTCTCTGAACCATTATACTCCTTTACCATACAACTTATTACCAACCAATTGTTTGCATCCTTTTACATTTTATTACCAATCAAACAATGATTTAAATCTTTTTTCAATTTATATGGTGATGACGTGTTATATTTTTTTCATTTTGAGTATGTGATATCCATCTTGAAGCTTAAAGAAAATTCCGTCTTACTACTCACATATTTGAATCTTCATTTCTTTGAATTTTTGTAAGTAATTTTTAGAATTATAGATTTTATTTTTGTAGATTTTATCGCTGAGCTTTTTTGCATCTTTTAATCATTGAACTCTTTTGTAATTTGGATTTCCCAATTCAGCCTACCAAGTCGCAAAGGGGGAAGGTTGGTACCATTAAACTAGTTTAACCCCGCTTATTCGGTCCTCAGCCCGATATTGCTTTTTGACTTGCTGGGTTCCATATTTTCATTTATTTTTTATTTCATTTTTACATTTCTTTCTGGATTTTTGTCTTTTTAAATGTTTTAAATTATTTTTTCATAAATTTTTTAGTATATATATATATTGAATCAGTTTTCTAAACTTTAATCAATTTTCGCGGTAAAACAGAAGCCACAATGCGAATAGAAAAGTGCGTTTATTTATACGTAATCTTTAATATTTTTTAATAAGCTATCTATATAAGCCTACCTAACATGGACATATTTGCATTTCTGTTTCTATGTCCTTTCATTTATAATGTATTTGTAAGATGAATATGTGAATTTTTTTTCTTTTTATAAACAGTTTATGATATGGCAAGAAATTTTCTGTGAAAGCGAAATTTTGGTATTTTAGGGCTATTTATTTCAAGTATTTAAAAATGGTTTTTCGGTACCTCCAGGATAGATTTAATATTAGTTGTGTAGAAAACATATCTAATAGTTATGCTATTCTATGCAACAAAAAACTTCTACATTATTTTAACTAATAAGCATTTTAATTTAACAACTAAATAGTAATGAGCCAATAGACACAAATAAATTTCTAATTTTGTAATTGCATTTTTTTGTGAAAATTAGCGTTAATTTCTTAATGATATTAAATTATTTCTAACAGTTATTTAACATTTAAAATTTCATAATAATCCCTTCTAATTCACAACAGTAATGTATGGTTCAAATACATGTATTACTCTTGCTTTTAAAAAATTACAAAAATTTAAACAAAATGTATATAAATTGAAGAGTACTGCTCCTGTTAAAAATAGAGCTTATATTAGTTATATATATTAATAATAAACTAATTTATGCAATTTATATATAGTTATTTCAGAGATCTTTTTAACTCTGTTGACATAGATGATCTTATTAATGTCTTAAAACTGTTTTACAAGGTTATTGCATATGAAAAAATTTAATTACATAATTATGTTAGTCTTAAGAAAAAAGTTATACATTTTCTTAATTATAAGATATGGAAGCATATTAAAGGTATACCACAGTGGGCTTGCAAATAATTATTTAATCAATATTTATCCACATTTTTCTAAATATATTTTTTTGTTTATAATAGTTTTAAACAGTTTGGATATATTGATAAAGAAATTTACTTCCAAATGAATAATAATTAAGATGCTAAAATTGTCTTATATTTTGATGTAGAGTATTTGAATCCGTTGAAAACTAATGTTTATGCAAATGAAGCGGAATATTTAAAAAAAATTTAAAAATAGAAAGAATATAGTTTCTAATGATATATATATTAGAATAGAAATCTGATCTCCTTTGCAATATATAAAAAAACATTATGGAAGAGTTCATTAAGCCAGAATTTTTTTTTAGGAAAATAATCTGTAATTATATGTTACGTGACATAAGACTTTTGATGAAGAAACTAGATATTTGTTAAGCATAGATAAATTTTAAAAAATTTATTTGCAAGAAGAATGTCCTAAGAGTTTTATTTGTACTACTTTAAAACATAATAATTATAAAAAAAATTATTTTTATAATTTTTTTTCTCTGTCTCTCTGTACCCCATTTAGCTTTAATTTTTTCGTGTTCAGGTTTTTGACTATTTTCTTGCTTATGTGCTCTTTTTCTCTGATAGAGTGCATTGTGCTTCATTTCCGGTTCAATCTTAAGAAAGAGAATTGTGATTTGTAAACTGTAGATTTCTGTAAAAGTTGTTACTGTGCATGGCAACTTGTGTGTTTTTTTATAATATTTTCAAATCTGGTTGATTTATCATTTAGATTGTTCTTTTATACTTCATTAGTTACAAATTGAGTATAATATCATTTAGTCTATAAGCACGCTCACACACACAGATATATATATATATATATATATATATACTATTGTACAGAAATGAAGGACTTGGGGGGGTTTTCAATATGACAATGAGCAAATGCTTTGAAACTCAACACACAAATGATACCAAAAGATCCACACAACGTAAGAGCATCATTAATGTAAGCAAAACTTTCAAAAACAAAAGGATAAATAGGAACTATATTGAAAAAGTACCACGTAGCACAATGCGACTGAAAGCAAGTATATGCCTGTGACAGGTGTCCAGACAGAAACATCCAGCTTTTAGTAAGGGATATGATTTCGCCTGACTGTCATGCAGGTTTAACCACGTCATTTGCAGTCTGAGCATGAGGTTGTCAATAAGTTGTTGAGGCATTGCAGCCAATTCTACTTGTACGACCAATCGGAGCTCCGGAACCTTTATTGGCAAACATTTATTTACTGCTTAGCGTCTCCCTAGAAAGTCCCATACATGCATGATGGGATTTAAATCCAAAGCCCTTGCCGGCTAATCCATGCGTTCAGTATCCTCTCTGTCCAACAGATGTTCGACAGCTACTATGCGTCTAGTTAGCTCATTGTCGTCCATAAAATGAAAGTGAGAACCCACAGCGCCTTTAAAAAGATGCACATACGGAAAGAGAATCTCGCTACAACAGAAAGCCCAGAAGACTGTGCCTTTCTCGAAGATGTGAAGGTCGGTACGGTAACAAAGAAAGATGCCTCCTCAAACGAGACCAACGAGACCTCTAAGCCAGTTTCTTTCGATGATGTTGGAGGAATGATTGTTGATTCTCTGTTTTCTCCAGTGGAGTAGGTGTCCAGAATCGATACTCAGGCAAAACCAACTTTCATTTGGAAAGAGTACTCGACCCCATGATTTTCTGTCCAATTCTGGTATTCCTGGCACCACTGAAAACGTCATCTACAATGTGTAGGCGTTAAACTTACACACCGTTCAGGTCTTTGTGTAAACAGTTCGCTACTGTGCAGCCACGTGGCGACGGTAAATCGTAATATCGCTCATCTCATCGTCTGAGCTTTGTTGTCAAGCAATTTGTCGCGTTGTCTGTCGCCTGTTTCATCTGGCTAGTAGAGTAATATACTGGTCGTCCGCTGGCATAGTTGTTCATGGACAACCAATGTTTACCCGTCGGTCAGTAGCTCAAGTAATTTGAAATTCCCTCCAAATTCGGGAAACGATGCTGTGAGCAGTCCGGAAACTTCGCAGCACCACTTGTTACATTTTAACTGCCTTTATCTTTCTCATGATTCGTGTTCCTTTAAAATATATCTAGATTTTGTCTAACAGATTGATTGTTCGTCATTTCTCAATGAGGCATCAACTCGAAGTCGTTTAAAGTCATATACGCTGTGCAATAACTTCCCCAGCAATGCTAAGCTTACACCGCCTGCGGCTTTTTACCACACCGACACTCCTGCGTTATGTCTAGCTGTACATTTGTGCATGCTCTACCATTCCTTACCGTTGTTAATCATCTGATTGTTCTTTCATTCCGTTCTGCCTTTTCGTTTTCGTTCATCTTAAATGCTTATTTTTCTACATCGTCTTTAATTTTTGCACACCAGTATATATATATATATATATATATATATATATATATATATATATATATATATATATAAATGTGTGTTCAATGATTTAACTTTAATTTATAATAGTTTCCCTGAATAATAATTCAAATTTCCTCATATAAAAGTAATGCGTTCATTCTTAATTCCTAATACCATTCCTTTTTAATATAATTTATATAATCACGTGTTCTTAAAAATTCGCTGAATATGCAGATCCCAAGGCTTCAGACCTGTAAGGATAATTCCTACTGGATTATCTGTCTGCAGCTGAAGTCCCTAAGAATACCTGTACCAATACCACGTAATTTACTGCCGTGAACCGAAATAAAAAACTCAAAGTAAAAGAAAATTCTCTCTCTTTTGCTCTTTTGACCTCTTTTGGCTCATTTGTGCGTTTGTTCTGGATGTCAGACTTCTGTTCTGTATCTCCAGTCTTGTGGGTATGGTCTCTCTCTCTCTCAGCTACAGTAAAAAAAAATAACAATTAACTTTGAACTTAACTTTTACTTGTTTTATTTAAATCATAATTTTAAAAGAAAGGGGAGTGTCACTTCATATAGTCGGCAGGATTGTCCTTAACGGGTGAGTAAAATCACTCTGTATAATATTTTGGCATTAAAACAGAGATATATAGATTATACAAAGGATTTTTACATGAATTCTTCTGCTATTTTTTTCCGATGATTTAAAATTAAAATCAACAATGTGTTTTAAATTTAACATTAACTAATAAGAGATGCTTAGGATTTTATATACTTTTGATTTGAATGAAACATGATGTTGTTTTACATTACTTAATTGCGAAACGCTAAATACTATAATGAATTGAATGAATATTTTGTTTTGAAATGAGAAATATTATATACTTTTTTGAAATGGATGTCAACAATGTGTTTTGTGTACTGAAAGATAAAGAGAATTTTTTTTTTCAATGTTTAATTGTCAATAATACTATTTAAACTGAAAGATATGTTTTGTACTTAAAGAAATGTATTTTTAGTTTAGATGATTTCTATGCATGAAACTTTAATTTAAACAGAAAGATGGATAATTACTTTAAATGATAAATAATATTAATAATAAATAAATAAAAGGTTAACTGTATCAGGTTTGATATGCGAACAAGTGTGGTCTAATATTGTCAACAAACCCCACTTCTTCAGCTAATACGGTAAAAGGATTTGGTAGAGAAATTGTCGTAGGCTTAAGCAATAAGAAAATAATAACACAAACATACTTTTGTAAATACTTCTAGATTTTATAGATAATCGTAAAATTTGTGAAAAATTTTAAAACTTGCATTTCCATGCCTGTTGTCAGTTCTGTGCCATGTGTATGAAAATATTTTATTTTTGCACGTTCATTTCAACCCAGAGATGCATGTTGAAAATTGAATTGTTACAATTTTTTCAAGTGCAAATAAAGCATCCATGGTTCACATAATAAAGACCACCAATTTACGAGTAATCTTTTTATTTATTGATTCGTTGAGAGAGAATTCAATTTGCATACAATTTGATCGTAGGGTCGCCCAGTACGACCGAAGAGAAAAGAGACTAGAAAGCGACAGAAGCAGAGGGAGACCAGAAAGTTCGAAGTTTACATTGTTTTAAGAGGAACTTACCAGCGCAACGGTACCTGCACGGGTGAAGCGGAATAAAGAAAGAATTTTCCATGCTTTCCATTATATATTTGGGATTTTTTCTTTAGCTCACGGGGTTTAGGCGTAGGAACTCTTAGGGACTTCATCTGCAGATAGAAAGTATAGTATGGATCATTCCTATTACTTTGACGGGCAGGATTCACTGACACTATAGATTTTAAGTGTGCGTGATTGCATAAATTAAAGTTAAAAAGGAATGTTACCAGGAAAAAAGAATGAACTTTTAAATGAGAGAATGGTTCCATGCACAGCAAAATTCAAACAAGGCAGCTTGTCATTCGCGTGTCATGCTTGCAGCTGCTGCATTTCTCCTATATGTACTGCATATATTTCTCCTTTATTTTTAGAATTTCAGTCACATTTACACTCACAAAGAAAAAGTCACAAATAATGCATGGAAAGTGGTTTTTTTCAAGAAATTGACATATATATATATATATATATATATATATATATATATATATATATATAAAAGTTATTATTTATGCCGCGTTTGATTAATATTTTCACCGTGTATTTAAATCAGAAAGGTATATTAAAATACTACAGTTAATACATTTGTTTTCGAGATTTTTGTGTTGTCGGTACAATATTTTAAAGAGTATAGATTCCATGTAATTTTGGTACGTATTTATAAATTTTAATTTAATAAATTTAAATATTGCTCACATTTTGTATTGTTCTAATACATCTATCTAAGTTAGTTTGACTATGCGAAAATAACATAAAATTAAAACCTGAAATTTTAATCTAAATACAGGAATAATTTAAGTATTTATTAAATATATTAAATAAAACACATCCTTTATATAATCCATCATACTTTATTAATATTGTTTGAAGGGGAAAAAAGTAGAAAAAAAAATTGTTTTTAAAGAAAATTAAAACTTAGCTATTTGGAATAATATAATGAATAAATACCTCAGATATTAGTAATATTTAAATAACTCTAAACGAATATGTATTGTTGTATTAATTTGAGTGTTTCCTCTCCTGTGTTTGTGTTGTATATGTGTGTTTCGAGTAGGTATTTTTAGTGCAAATGTATATTTACTTTTCTATCTTAACCTCAATTTCCAATATCATGCATTTTCGCCACTAATGTATTAGTGGATCACGGTAATTCCAGGATTACGGTAACACCAGGATTCTGAATTACATGTTCAAATACCATTAAGACTAATAAGATATTTCATCTTCAGATGTGCATCTAATTTGTTTTGCATAGAGTTTTCGTATAAAGTGGAATTGGCAATAATCGACACCATATCTCAAGTGATCATGATCTTGAATATAAATAGAAGAATTATTAAGGGTTCTTGGAATTGTGTATTGTAATGTAATTATTAATAACTTTCTTGTGTTTAGTTCGGTTGTCTTGCGTTTAAGTTTTAATATTTATTTCAAATAAATTTAGTGCTTACAATTTTCAGACAATTATTCATTTTGCAAATGGTTTTTGAGTCAATGCAAAAACGAGACTGTAAATTAAATTTAAATATGATTCTCGTCAATAATGTTACCGGAACAATAGAAAAAACTGTATATGTTGAAAGAAACAAATTTGTACATAATGATTATTTTGTATTTCATGAATTTTCGGTATTTCGGGAAATTTCTCAACTTTAAAACTAT